>JAEIFU010004275.1:0-17142 GCA_018904235.1 Lordiphosa stackelbergi | reverse complement strand
AATGAATTTAATGTTTAATTTGTCTATCATAAAAGGTTCCGTTCTACAGAATGACACAAAATGAAATGAAATAGGCGTTCAAACACACATTTTTGGCCCAAATTTGAGATTTTGTTGGCTAAATTTTTAAATTTTTGAGGAACCAATTTATAGAAAAGTAAAATTATTTTTTTATAAAACCAAGCCACTTACTCTGGCTTTTTCTACAAATCTATACTACAAATAAAATTCTTAGATTCAAATTTGTCAAAGTATGAAGTTAAAATAACCATCTGTTTTATCAGAAATTTGGCCCTTTCAAAATAGCAAGAATTCCAGCTTCCGTGTTTCGTCCACACACAAAAAAAGAAGCTAAATCGGATGAGAAAATGGCTAAGCTATCAACACAATTTCATGCTCCGCTCACTCACGTGCCAGACAGCCTGCCCGTGCGACGTTTCATCAACAATTCCATTTCGTTCCATTTCAACTATAACGTAACGCCTTGGCAATGAAACATTTCAGTTGCTGCAAAAACGTGAATGTGTGTGGAACGTAAGTGAAAAGCGGCAAACTAAAACAACAACAATAAAGTAGAAATAAAAGAAGAAAACGCGTAGAAGAGCAGCAGCTGTGTGACCGACGGCAAAACTCTAACTATAACAAGAAGATTAGTCGTGCGTAACTCTTGTGGAAGTAAATAAACAAAAGCAAATATTTGTGTAAGTATGTACAGAAAAAGTTGTCTGGGACATGTTGAGTTTTTTTGTGCAATTGTCAAAAAGCCAAGCTGCAGTCTGTGTCTATGTGAGAGTTTAAATAGCGCACAACAACAATTAAAGATATTTAACGTATGCGCTGCTCTGCTTCCTCTTCTCCGTCAACAACGACGTCGCGACATTTTGCACGCACAGGCTACAGTGTGACGCAAGCTGTTGAAAACTTTTGGCCGCTGCCGGCCCACCCATCTGATCTACTTGTGTTCAAGTCTCGACACACTGTGCAAAAAATAAATAAATAAAAACGTAGTGAAATGAAACGAGCAGCAACAAAAACAACAAAAGGAAATCCTATAAATAACAGCCAAGAAATATTTATCAATAGCCGACGGATTGAAGAAGGTGCGGGAAAATAATTAAGGCAACAAAAGTGAAATGGGGTAAAAACAAGGCAAATTAAAGCAAAAACAAAAAAATATCAAAATATTTTACAATAACAAAAAATTAATGAATGAAATGTGTCAGCACTTTTTAACCCCTTTGACTTGGAAGTGAGAGCCCTAGTTAATAAGCTTTCTAATTGCTTTAATCGTATAAAGGGCTAATTAAATGAGCCATTTGCTGTCTAATTTCATGAGTGTGTTAAATTTGTGTAATTTGAATAATTTGCGAAATGCAATTTGAGCTCGAGCACAAGAACGTGGAAACCAAAGGAATCCCAAAAGGAGACATTTATATGGCGATATTTTGGTCAAATTTCTTAAAATGCCATTTTTTGGGATTTTAGTTGAATTTAATTCTTAAAATTCAAATTTTTATGCCCTAATTAATATTTTTTCGGTAAAAAACTTAATCGCTTGCTGTTCCTAGCTGACCTAGAGTATTTAAATTACAAACTCCTGTGGCCAAATTTTCCAAATTTCAATTTTAAATCATAATTATACCTAAAATTAAAACAAAAAAAACTGAAACATTTGCGATTCTGGCTGATTGAGCGTAATGATTAGCAAAAAAATTTTAATTTTTCAACATAATATTTAAAATTCTCATTTAGAAACATAATTTTGGTAAACATTTTATAATTTGTTATGTTTTCAATAAGAAAACGTTGCCAAACTTCACCAAATTTAAGCTAAAATCGATTAAGTTTTATGTTTTTTTCACGGCAACGTTGCCGAACTTCATACAATTGCAGTTTCAGAATAAAATAAAACCCACACTGATCAATTTGTTGCTGTGTTTGCTTTAAAAATTGTGTTCCAACTGAAAAGTTTGCGTCTCTGGCTTATTTAAGGTGTATTACTTTAAGAAAGTGTTGCCAAACTCAACAAATCTTCCTCATTTAGGCAGCGGTATTAACTTTAATACTTGGGCCTTGTGTATTTTCGCCGTAAACTGTAAAAAAATTGAAATTCCCTGTTTAAGTTAGGTTATATTTTTTGTTAAGGTAACATTACCGGCGCTGCAAACCGGTTTTGAACCGAACCAGTTCGAACCCGTACATCCAACATTTATTTTACCATAAACCGAACCTTAAACCGAATCAATTTTTCAAAATTAGCTCAACCGGAACCTGTTCTGAATTATAAACTTGCATTCTTTCTTTAAAAATTGACACTTTAGTATTTTTAGACAAATTTGTATAAAGTATTTTACTATTGAAAATGATCAATAGTTATCGATGGCTTGTAAAAAACTATCGCTGACTATCGATGGTGCCGACTTTTGATAGTTCTTCAAACTTCACGCAATCACAAATTTCAGACTAAAATAGAACTTATTAATTTCTGTTACTTTTAATTAGTCCGTGTTTACACGGTGAAGTTTGCTTTATGAAGCTCTCTTCGATTTTGTTTTGAAGCATTTTCAAACCGCGTTCGCATTTACACTATGAAGTGTGCTTCATGAAGTCTTTTCTTTCCGATTATTATCACATTGCAATTAGTATTCGCGGTTCAATTTTGCTGGTGCTAAACGATAGTGCCCAAAAAGATACTTATACGGGGGTGCCACAGAAACATCTTCCAACCAAATTCCAACCGAATTCCAATTCGTAGGTGCCACAGAAATTTCTTTGGGTTGGTTTCAAACTAGAGGTGGAGAACTATCGATAGTCTGCACCATCGATAGTCAGCTATAGTTTTTTCAAAACCATCGATAACTATCGATAGTTTTCGATAGTGTTAATTAGAACATTAAATTCAATTTTTAAGTAAAAATCATACAAAAATTTAACAAAATGGACAAAATTTCGATTAAAAAAATCACACACAGTTAAAATTCAAAATAAAGAAGATAAGTTGTATTTTAAATTGGTATTCAATAATGTTTCTTATCCTATATTAATCGCCAAAGACTCAAATAGGCTCATTTCGGTTTATGATTTGTGTTTTATGTTTATGTGATTGGAACTGAACTGTTACTGGAATCGAACGAAAAGTATTACAAGTTACCGAAGGTCTGGCTACATTTGATTAATCATTAATATAAAATTGTCAATTGATTGAAGTTTATTTGTGTGAGTTGTTGTTCCGTAAAAAGTACTAACGCCACAGGCTATCTTAAAGTCAGCTATCAAGTTACGCAGCAGAGATTCATCTGCAATCAATTATCTGCTGAATTGGTCCAACATTTTTGCTTTTAGTCGAGTTTGTCCGGTTTTACTGAACGTGCGCTCGGACTCGGCTGAACTGAAGTGAAGTAATAAGCAACTTTAAGTATCCAGCGATACAACAGATCTTTCTAAAAACTGTAACTTATATCACTTCGACTGTTCGGTATTTTTTCCATTCGAATGGAAGTTAAATTCGAAATGGGTTGCAGTATTTGGTGAGATAGATTGACGAGCTCGTTTTCAAGAAGCACTGATGACAAATCAAAACATACATGAAATATTACCTTTTTCGAATCAAGTCGGAAACTTGTCCTTATCGGAAACATATACATAAGCTTATCTGGGTGACGCTTTATTATTTTAAAATTTATTGTACTATGCCGCAGCTCCCAAATGCGATCTTTTCTGTGGGGCCTAAAGCGTTATGAAAAACTATCGAACACTATCGATAGTGTAGGGCTACTATCGATGGCGGCTCGATAGCGCCCAACCATCGATAGTGACGATAGTACTATCGATAGTTCTCCACCTCTATTTCAAACCTCTAATGTTTTGTTAGGAGATTTTGCAAAGCTCTTTTCTCACTAGCGCCTTTCGTCGAAGTGGCGCCCTCTACATGACAACTAGCGGATTAAGGGATAGAAACTAATACCTCATGTTTGGCGCCAACAAATTTTTAAATTTTGCATTATATTGGTGGAGAATGCGACTTAGAATTGAATTATTATTTCAATTCTTATATCAAAAAATTTCAGTTAATCATTAAATTAACCCACATCTAAAATAAGGAAAAATTTTTGGAGAGAGATTCAGCCCTGTTTTTAGAGATGGAACATCAATTGGAACATCTGGTGACGAATCGTCTATCTTCAAAACTGTGGGAGATATGACTTTTTTCCAAATTGCCGGGGCGGGAGGGGGCGTGGCCAAAATTTGAAACAAACTTGATCTGCGTGCAGATAATAGAAGCATTTGTCCCATACATGTCAAACCTCTATCTTCTACCATCTCTGAGATCGACGCGTTCATACAGACAGACGGACAGGCGGACGGACGGACGGACAGACGGACATGCCTTAATCGACTCGGCTGTTGATGCTGATCAAGAATATATATACTTTTTAGGGTCGGAAATGTTTCCTTCTCCCTGTTACATACATTTGCACAACTTCATGATCCCCTTTTGCCCATTTTTAATGGGTACAGGGTATAATTACTCAAAAAGCGGTAATATTAAGAAAGGCCGCAATTTTAATCACGAGAAAGACTTTAGAATTCACGGACTTTGAAGCTGCGATTGAAGTGCAAGTAATTTTAAATTAATTGAACTGCTGTGGGAAAATTCAAAAATTGCCGCGCTTGTTTGATGCACTTGTATTATCGATCGACTAAAAACTCAACCCTCGCAACAGAAACTATACCATGAAACTTTGCCTGCTTCGACTGCTGCCCCCCTACACCTCTTATCTACAAACAAAAACTTCATGAGAAACTTCATGAAGTTTGCTTCACCGTGTAAATTCGTACTAAGATAATGTAGCCTAACAATAGAACCTAAGTCTCTTGCTTATTAAGTCTGCGTTCTCAAACTTCACATGTTTTTATCCTGTGACATACTTCTTAAAACTGCAATTCCAACTTTAAATTTTATCTCAAACTATTTTAATTATTTCTGCTAAACATTTTGTGATATAAGATATTTGGCAACGTTGCCAAACTTCACAATTTTTTTTAAAAAATGATTAATTAATTTAATTTTTGACTAAGGAAACGTTCATAATCTTTACATCCTGTGGTTTGGGTTCATTTGCTGTAGACACATCTGAAGGCCACATTAAATTGCACTTTCAAATAATAGTTCGCTTGCAAATTTATCATTCTGTGGTTTTGGTTTCAGGCAACGTTGCCACACTTAAAGAAAACAACAACTGCAGATAAAAATTAGGCAAACAATTCATGAGTTTCCAATAAGATTGTTTTAATAAACCTATAATAATAATCTGTAATTTTTTTTTAATTTGAGTAGTATAATTTTGAGGCCACGTTCCCAAACTTAAAATAAGAATTATATTTAATTCAGTAAAGTTTCACATAGGCTGTGTTTACCACCATAAATCAAACCTCAAAAATCATACATCAAACATCATCCATGGAAAAAAAAATTCAATGGCTTATGCTGAACGATTTGATGAGATTTTTAGGTTAAAATTAGTATGCGTTAAAGTTACAGTTAATAGCAGCTTCAAATTTTCTTATTTTTTCATCCATCACAATCACAATAATTAGAAAAAATGATTGCACATTATATTCGATCACCACAACAATCGAACTAGATCTATCGATTTTTTGTCATCGATTTGTGCTGGTTAACACTGCTTATCTTAGATGTAGAGTTTTGGTAAATCTGATTTTAAAAAGGTTCATAGAAACGTTGACAAATTAAACAAAACTTAAAAAATAAAACTAAAATTAACCCTGAAACCGTTCAAGTTCTGTTACTTACACTTTGAAAAAGTTGACAAATGTGAAAACTTGTCGGTCTAGCTTATTTGACATATAAAGGGTGATTTTTTAAGAGCTATAGGAAAGTTTTTCAAAAATAAACACATAAAATTTGGAAAAAAGCATGAAATCTTTATTTGAATCGATAGTACGGTCCATATAATTTAATTTTTGAAGATTATTTCCTGGAAATGTTGACCGTGACTGCGCCTCATATGGTCCATCCGCTTAGTCCAATATTGGAATACTCTTTCCAACAATTCGGCCGGTATCTCACGAATAAATGCTTCAATGTTGTCTTCCAATGCGTCAATTGAAGCGGGCTTGTCTGTACAGACATGAGCTTTAACATAGCCCCTCAAATAATAGTCTAAAGGCGTTAAATCGCACGATCTAGGCGGTCAATTGACTGGTCCCGAACGTGAAATAAAATGTTCACCGAACTCGCCTCTCAGAGGCCCAATTGCGACGAATCGATAATTGATGGTCATCATTAACACTGGCCGATACAACTGCGATATTTTCTTCAGTTCGCACTCTACGTAAGCGTGTTGGTGGTTTAATGTTCAACAATGTAAATTTGGTGCGAAATTTAGTCAGAATGCTCGAATAGTCGTTTCGGTGGGTGGATTAAACTGACCATAAAAATGGAAGGAGCGCGCGATGAACTTTCTTAACAGAGCACTCATTTTGATAATAAAATTCAATAATTTGCAAGCGTTGTTCGTTTGTAAGACCATTCATGGTTAAATTATAGACTAAACTGAAGATGTTTGCTAGTGAACCAAAACACGAAACGTGCGTGAGCTGTTTATATTAGTGTTGCTAAAAAGATAATAGCTAAAAAATCACCCTTTATATTGTTGAGTTAAGGTTGCAAAGCCTCACTGAATTTCTTTCTGTTTACGTAAAAGTTGCCACTCTTCACTTCTCTAGATTAGTCTATGGTTGTGGGTCGTTTGCCGTAGAAAATTTTAAAAGCAACATAGCCAAACTGTTTAAAAATCTAATTCAAATTAAACAAAAGTATCAATGTTTTTTTTGTTAATTATACACTTGAAAAGTGTATTATAATTTTGCCCAGAAGTTTGCAACGCATAGAAGGAATCATCTCAGACCACATAAAGTATATATATTCTTGATCAGCATGACGAGCTGAGTCGATTAAGCTTTGTCCGTCCGTCTGTCCGTCCGTCCGTCCGTCCGTCCGTCCGTCCGTCCGTCTGTCTGTTTCTACGCGAACTAGTCCCTCAGTTTTGTAGCTATCGAGCTGAAACTTTGCACAGAGTCTTCTTTTTACTGCACGCTGCTAATATGTCAAAACCGACCGGATCGGATGACTACTTCTTGTAGCTGCCATACAAATGTTCGTTCGGAAAATGGGTTTTAGTAAGAAAAACTGTTTTGTTCTCAATATTACTGCTCTCAAACACGGTCATGGGTAATATGTAATGTTTTTAAGCTAATCTGCGAAGTTTGGTCGAAGTCTCTAACCGTTGAGACAAGCTATTTCAAGTGTATCAAAACTTCGGTACAGACGAAGTTAGCTTTGCCTTTCTCGTTTTTCCTAAAAAAACATCTCTAAATAACCTATTTCAGTTTAAAATTAGACAAAAGTTTAAATAGTTTTAAACATTTTTTTTATGAAATAACATTGCTAGTCTTGATTTGGCATTTATAATTTAAAGGCCACGTTGTCAAACTTCACAAAAATCAAATTCCAGATCAAAATGAGACAAAATCTTAAGTAGTTCTGAAAATTATTTATAAAATTACATTATTAGTCTTAATTTGGCATTTAAAATTTAAAGGCAACGTTGTCAAACTTGTTAAAATTCAAATTTCAGATGAAAATTAGTCAAAAGATCAAATAGTCTTTATTGTTATTCATAAAGTAGCATAGTTACTCTTAATTTGGCATTTAAAATAGGAAGGCAACGTTGCCAGACTTCACAAAATGCAAATTTCAGTTCATATTCAGATCATATTATTCCTAATATAACTTTGTTAGTCTTGATTTGCCATTTAAAATTTGAAGACAAAGTGGCCAAACTTCACAAAATTCCAAGTTCCAAACACTTGATATAATATTATTTAGTTCTTTTATGAAATAACATCTTTTGTCTTGATTTGGTGTTCAAAATTTGAAGGCAACATTGCCAGACTTTAAAAACTTCTATGCCGTAAAGTTGGCAAACTTCGTTTCTTAATTTCAATGCCAAATTTGCCAAATTTCACTGATGCACAATGTGCAACACAAGCTAATTATCATAATTAAACACAAAATTGATTTATTCACTCTAAATTCAAAATTTCTAAAACAAATGCTTTCAGCTAATTTATGCCATAAATCAATTGAAATTGAAAAAAAAAAGAAAATTGTTTATAAACTTTGTTAATTTTCCACTCTGACCTCGATATGTGGCAATGCAGAAAGTCTCGATTTCAATTTGAACAAAATCGTTGCACCCCACAGGCCCAAAATCAGTAACCTCACCCAACCACCGCCCCTCCCCCTTCCCACACATTGGGGAGGCATGTTTCAATTTCATGAGAATGCCTGACGGCAATTAAATTTGCATAAATTAGATATGGCAAGCGCATTTGACGCAAGTCAACAACATACAAAAAAAAACAAAAAGTGGAAAAGTGAAAAACAAAAGGAAAATAAATAAAAATCTCATAATGTTTGCCTTAATTAATCACCACAACGGCAATTTGCACCTACATAGAAAACAGAGCAACAACAATTTTAATGAAGCAGAACTAATTTTTAATTAAAAAGCAACAAAATATAAGGCGAAAACCAGAGAGAGAAAGAGAGAGAGAGCGATGGAAAGAGCACTGAAAGAAGCTGCTTAACGAGTTTAAAGCTCCGCTAGCTTCGAACAACACGCCACACAATCACAAACGCACACACAGCCAGACACACATGCCACGGCGTAAAAGTTCTATACTTTTATGCTTTTATTTTTTTCTACACGCCGGGCAACCCGAAAATAATCGCATTATGATAAGAAAAAATACAAAAGAGCGCACAAGGCTTCGCCTCTTTCGCCCTCTCTCTCTCTCTCGTTTTGTGTGCCGCGTTCTGCTTGCTCCGTTTGTTTTAAATAATTGAGCAAAGAAGAGTGGATACTCTAACCCAGGGTTGTGTATACAAAAGGCAGCGACATCGAAACACCGATAGTAGAAGCCGAGCAAAATGAACTTTGTGTGAGTGGCTGCACACACAAACACAATGCCAAAATGTGAATGTATTTTTTGCCGACCCCCGACAGAGTTTGCCAAGAAGAGCTAGGCCAAAAAAATTGAGAGTGTATTGGTATGCAAAAATAAAGCTACTCAAACCAGCTCTGATCTTCCTTATAGACCACTGGACAGCGACTGAAAAGCGTTTTGCTTTCTGAACTCTAGAACTCTCATAGCAATAGAGAAAACTGTTTACTTTCTAGTTATTAAAATAAGATAATTTATATTGAAGAATTTCGTTTGGTTTTTGTCATTGGTGACTGTCTACGCACCTACAAGTCATGCCATTGGACTCAAAGAAGTAAAATTTTGACTCATCAAAGAATAGGGAATGTCCCTGTAATGTGACTGTTGGTAAATGTGGTGGTGCTGGTAAGCATACCACGAACTAGGCGACGACGATCTATAATGGTTAGCACTGGGGGATGTTTCGCCTAGGACTCGTCGGATGGGAGGGATCTTTTGTCGGTTCTAGTTGTCACACACAAGAAGAAAATTGTGCTAACCGGGCCAAGAGGTGTTACAAAAATATAATGAGCCAAGTGTATGCATCACTGGGAGTTAGGTGTTCAAACTCCCTATTACCCGCCCAACCATGTTAACACTTTTCGGCTTTATCGCGTGTTAACCCTATAATGATGATGTTCCTTTTCAATACCCCATCCTTTTAACTCTACTCCAAATTCATTTTAACGAACTTCATTTAATAATCTTAGTTATCTTCCAAGGCAAACATTTCTTTTCTCTTCAAAAAAATTAACATGTCACTTCATCCAACAGGAGTCAATTGTAGCAGCTAGGTGTAAGCTATATCAAGGATATGTGACTATTATGGCTATTAATTTAGGCTAAGAATCAATATGACAATAGGTTTCGAAAATATTCATAAATGCGAATATTAGAAAATAATGGTTACTGCAAGTTTGTGTTACCTTTGTATTAGGAATAATTGGTTGCCTTACTCGAGTCCATCTCTGCATGCAGGACTGTTGCAACGACGCTCCAACCTGGGTTTTAAAAATGTGATAAAAACAAAAATTGCAGCACTCAAAATTTAACTTAGAAAAGATAACAGTCAATCAATCATATGTCCTTTTGTTAGAGCGTATTTCTTGCTCCGCTTGATGAGGTATGAGGCCTCCTGTCCGAATCCAAAATGGATGTTTCGTTATAGCCGGGGCCGACTGTACGGCCTATGTCCACAATTGTCCAAACATAAAGCGCCTTAAAGTTAAATTGGATTAAGATGCGTCAGACGGCCAGACTCTTTTCAAGATGTATAAGCCGTTAAGGGGGGCCCTGATATCAAATTAAAAAATGGAAAATTCCTATTAGCCACATGTCACGGTTAGGTTACGTCATCATATATTACCTTTTCAGGGTTTAAAAAATGCGAATTTTCTATTGACGGGTTGTGTACTGATGATGCAGCGGACCTATAAAGGTGCGTTTGTGCGCACTCTGCCTGACTGAACAAAAATTTTCATTAATCACATCTAAGTTATATAACCATAGAGGTTTACCTTTGGGGTTATGAAAATTTCTATTATTTTTGCTTCTTGAATCCGGCACTGGGCACTTTTAATAAACTGGTCTTCCCACTGGTGCAGTTTTATTTGTACCCCTTTTCAGGCACTGGGATAACACTTTTTATTAATTAAACTAATGGCCAATTAGTCCTGTGCAGTGATCCACGTGTTCTATTTGCTAAATCGGTACGGTCTTGGTTAAAGGAACTGACCTTGCACAACGAATGTAAATTTTCGATTGATTCGTTTGATCAGAGCATCGGTTCCGCCAAAAGTGCATTGCTACGAATTCAGCAACGCAGTGGTATTGGTGAGATAAACCAAGCTTAGAATCAGACCACGCTTGACGCTTGGCGCTATCTGCTATCACTGGAGCATACAAATATGTACGACTGTGGACATTTATAAAATGGACCGTCACATCCCTTGAATGCACTTTGATTCATTTCCAATTCAAAAACTGTTAACCATATGTAATTTTTTTTTTCATCATCACATTCGCCAATTTTTTGTGACTTAAAAACGGGTTTCGGAACAAATTTGAACTCAAAAATGAAGTGAAGTTTTTGCGAATCCGTTATGAATAAACACAATATTTTTGAAAAAAGTCCAGCCCCTATTTTTGCGCGAAGTTTTTGTTTGAACCCTATTTTCATTACCATTCCATTACGCATTGCACATCTGCTTTGGTGACTTTCCGATTTGCCCTTATCCAGTTTAATCGTATCCATGCTTCCGGCAACTCTACCGTTCCTTCTTCAATTTCTTTATACAATAGCTGAGGACAATTTGGATGAAATCCTTAAAAATTTGTTACCCATTTGATATTTATTGTCAGCCCGGCGAAAATGTACAAAACAAACTTGAACATTCGACGGCCAGATATTTTTAAAAATTTCTAATCGGACATTCACTAATAAGAAGAACTCCTGTCTTGTCCACAGCCAAGTTACATTCATCACGCTGTTTTTTTTCCATTAGAATGTGCGTTTGGTTTATCCTGGGCAAAAATCTGAGAGTACTTTAAACAACGCTTGGGACATCCTGAAATGATGTTTAAATTTGTCATATCAATAATTTTGTGCCTTCCTCACCTCTACTACTTTGCAACAACTAGCAAAGCCTTGCACTAATTTGCATAATATATTTGCTAAAGCACGTCCTCCTCTGACAATTTATTTAACAAAAACAAATTCATTTCCACACTCGTTTTGTGTTTGTCTTCATTAAATTTCTTGTTTGTTTATTGTTGACAACTGTGTGCTATCGGCAAAAAACTATTTCTACAATGCATTGACATCTAACAAAATCACGAAAATTAGCAATCACGTTAGCAAATCTAACATAAATAATCGATTTCTTGTCATCATTTGTGCTGGTGAACGTAGTCAATGCTTTTTTCATTAAGGGTATCTGGGTGTGTGTTTTCGAGCGCAGTGCGCGGTTGCATTATCCAAAACACTGAAAACATTATATTTTATTTATACAATGTTATTATTTTTTTTTTCGAAGCATTTTACCATGCATTTTACCATGTAAATTGTCTACACACACTCGTTAACAGTTCTTCCCATTTCAATAGCGTAAAATTGTGGACCGGTATCTTGTTGAGTCCAATTTTACATACAGCATTATTGCACAACCAATCATAAAACGTTTGAGCTCTCTTGCTTTCCAACTTCTACTTGTCGCTTAATTTTAATAAAAAGGTTTTTGTTTTGTGTATGTCTTTAGGTTATTCTTCTGTACTTTTGACACTCTTTTGTTTTGCCAAATCTCGAACCTTAGAATAAGGTTGTCAAAAAAGTCTTGCGGTATTTTTATTGAATTTTCAAATGTTCAAAAAATTGGTTATAATAATGCGATTTAAGTCAAATATGCGCCGTTTTGTTCGATGACGAGTTCCCAACGAGATGCCAACTTCATAATGTATAAGAGTTATAGAAGCTCGCTTCCCTATTGGCAAAAAACTTGGAGAGCCTGTTTTCACAGGACTCTCTTGTGGCCAACTTCCGACTTCCAAGCTCGTTCGCCATGGACAGAAATAGGTGGTAATCACTTGGTGCGAGATCCGGACTATACGGTGGATGCAAAAGAACCTCCCATCCGAGCTCCCGGAGCTTCTGGCGCGTCACCAAAGATGTGTGTGGCCTGGCGTTGTCCTGATGGAAGACAGTTCGGCCTCTGTTGATCAAAGATGGCCTCTTCTGCATGAGTGCTGCATTCAAGCGGTCCAGTTGTTGGCAGTACAAGTCCAAATTAAGCGTTTGGCCATAGGGGAGCAGCTCATAGTGGATGATTCCCTGCCAATCCCACCAAACACACAGAAGAACCTTCCTGGCCGTCAATCCAGGCTTGGCCACCGTCTGGGCAGCTTCACCGCTTTGCGACCACGACCGTTTGCGCTTCACGTTGTCGTAAGTGACGCACTTTTCATCGCCAGTCACCATCCGCTTCAAAAACGGGTCGATTTTGTTGCGATTCAGAAGCGATTCGCATGCAACCATACGGACAAAAATGTTTTTTTTCGTAAAGTCGTGTGGCACCCATACATCGAGCTTCTTTTTGAATCCAAGCTTCTTCAAATGGTTTATAACGGTTTGATGACTCATGCCCAGCTCTTGGCCGATGCTCCGGCTGCTACTATGCCGGTCTCTTTCGATCAATTCAGCGATTTTATCGCAATTTTCGACGACAGGCCTTCCGACCGTGGCGCATCTTCGATCACCTCTGCACCAGAACGAAAACGTTGAAACCATAGTTGTGCGGTGGAAATGGAAACTGTATCGGGTCCATAAACTGCACAAATTTTATAGGCATCATGAAATGCATTTTTGCCTTTATCGTAGTAGTACTGTAAAATATGCCGTATTTTCTCTTTATTTTGCTCCATATTTGCGACGCTATAACTCACGAACGACTAAAAACAAACAACAATAAATCAAACACGTGTTAGCGCGTAAAAAGAGCTTTCCAAAAAGCACTAGCGTGAACCGATGCGACGAATACAACTAGAACTACGCGCTTGCAAAGACAAGCTTGCGGAAATACCGCAAAAAACAAAAAAGTGAAACTTGCTTGACAATTGCCATCTATCTTAAACTTCATTTAGAAAATTTGAGATTTTTGGAGCTTTCGATCTTTAGCATCCGTCTCATTCATAATAATCTAAACTCTAAAAAAAAGTTCTACGATCTAAACTCATTATAAAATTTTGAAAATTTCGCGTTTTTGATCAACACCTTCAATTTACCCGTCTCCATGTCAATCAGAACTCATATACGAGACAGCTCCTATTTAACCGTCCTCAATTGCCAAACATAAAATATTCTTCTTCCTGGAACGAATGATCTACACTTCATATTTAACCGGTTATTTATCCATATTCACCACAATCTAAACCCTTTTTTTATTATTTACCAAATTTCGCGATTTTTTAAACAGATTAACCGACACCTTCTCCTTGCTTTGTCTTCAATTCTCAATTATTAAATCTTTATGATAATCTGAACTATCTATAAAATTTTGGAATATTCACCCATCAATTTACCCGTCTTTTTTGACTGTTAGATCTAACCGTTTAGGCTTTCATAATTGTTATCTATCAAATCTGCATTTTGTCGCCATTTTAATGACAGTTCGGTCTACCCGTTTGATGTACACTTTCTATTTACCGACTAGTTTACCACCCGTTTTATTTATGAGTTAAAACTTCGCTTTTGTTATCGCCATAAAAATTATAGCGTTAACTTAGCTCTGACCCTTAAATGAGTGGAAACCTTCCGTGCAACAACCGTCCAACCAAAGACATTAGAAGATCAGTAACGCCATACGATTTTTTGCACAATGATTTTTTCGTGCTGGCTCTAGAACTGGCTTCAGGCTCTCTTGAAATTTGGTTCAAAAGCCAGAAAGAGAGCGCTCTAGATCCAGCCGCTCTCTTGTACGCGTACAGCGACAGCCGACAACTGTATGTGTGCACACGTTAGCACTTGCTTTTTTGTTGTGTTTACTCACACTCTCAACTTTGAGCGAGCGGAGAGAGCGCGATTTTCGTCGCCACCAAAAAAATAGCTGCATATTGCAAAACCATTGTATGGCTGTTCGGCATCTTAGAGATTATATTGGTCTTTGGTCCAACCATGCCCCAAAGATTTCATCGCAATCAGAAATATTGCAAACTTCTCGGTTTCTTGACCATTTATCGCCAATTTCTTCAACTTGGAAACCTTCCAGGGCAAGCGTGTAACCAATCTCCAAAGTTTCATCACAATAGGAAGAACGGCTTAGGCAGGCATAAGAGAGACACACAATCATTCGTTTTTCTATAACTAGAGATTAATACCAATTGATGTACTTTTGGTTTATGCGCAGATTTCGGCAAGTCTTTTAGTGAACATGTCTCCCCAATATTAATTATTGTGTTTTTTTGCTATGTGTACTAACTTTAAAGCATTTAGACAATTTTCTGTATGAAATTCCCCTTTCGGTACAGCAACTGTGCGCAAGTTTTTTGCCTACTTGCTCTTCGATTCGTAAAAACTTAAATCGAATAAACCAAGAGATAAGTTCAAAATTCTTTAAAATCGTTCAAGCTTTTCTAAGGGCACATTGCGTGGCGTGATCGAAATTTTTTTTTTTTTTGGTTGTCTTAACCACACTTCTGAAGACGTCGATGTTCTTTTTGTTGAAAAAACAATTTGCTTACTTATATTTTCAGCAGTTTTGTCTTGGCCTTTGGATTCTAAACGTCTTCAGAGTGTTTATGGCTTAGAAACAGCAATACTTTTTTAGACAAAATGAATCTGAATTCTGGGTTCACTACCGGTTAAGTTTAAAACATGTTTGCTTCCCTTGGTCAAACATTTCGATTGTGTTTCTTATTATCTTTCCAAACTTTAACCCAAAACTTAACCAACCTTTTGTAAGGGTATACAAAAAAGAACGGCATTGCGGACAGGGCAGCGGAGCAGCGCAGCTTTCGTACACAATTTATATTTGCTTTTAATGCTTGTTGCTGCTTTTTGCTGCTTGCAAACAAATAAAACTGGTTTTCAAGTCAATTAAACAAACCCAAAAAAACAACAACAACAAAAAAAAAAGTACAATTTATATGGTGCTCTTTTTTTGCCCAAGTAAAAGAAGTAAAAAAAAGTGTTTAGAACAAGTTTTCCTTAACAGAAAAAAGTTATATTGGGGTAGGTGAAGAATTATTAAATAACACTTTAAACACAAATGAAATATTGAGACAATATAGTTGTCTAAATTTCTTTGCTTTACTTCTTAACCAAACACATTGTGTCACAAATTCAGTTTTCCTCTGCACACACACACACAATTACAATTTTAAACTATGCAATTAAATGGTTTAAAATAAATCTCCGCACAGAATTCTGGTACACAGGTAGAAACCATAAAAAAGGAAACTGAAATAAAATGCATAAATATCCAATGAGAAATGTGGAAAAAGCATACGAAATTTGACAAAAACTGACCACAAAATAAAATAACTTGGAAAGCTGAGCAGAAAATCCTTTAAACTGACAAATATTTCATGTCCAGGCTAAGAAAATTTGAAATATATTTAGAAAAAGGTTTGTGTGAGAGATTGTCACAAGCTTTTGTTTAATTAAAGAACTCGAAATGTCCTTTGGAATCATTAAAAATAGCACAGCACAAAATAATTTGGCTAAAAGCCAACTAAATGGGCAAAAGCAAAACAATAAAACAAAAATGCATGGGAAATGTGAAAGAAGGGGAGGAGATTTCTAGGCCGCCTTTGTCATTTTTCAAGATTGTGAGACTTTGTGACTTTTTCCTTACCAATTATAAAAGTCTTCTCGTGTTAACCTTTAAGCCATGGGGACTGTCACAAACAGACAGTCAAGCTTTAGGTGTAGGTGGTTACTTGAACTGTTTTAAAAATGTATTAAAAGGACCCTAAATAAGTAATTATCTTAAGTTGTTTTAAGGGCTGTTTTGTTACCATAAACCAATGACCTTACGTAGACCCTGCGAAAATGATCCAAACGCGCTCCCAAAATTTTATCTTGTGGTAAGTGGCACAGTCCTGTTGACAAACATTGCTATTCAATAATCGTTAATCGTGTTTTTTAAAAAATTGTTGAAAAAAATCTTCTTCAAAGAAACTTTCCTTCTTCTTCATCTTTCTGGTCGTATAGGAAACCGCATTGAAAAAGCTGCATATTAAAGCAACGATACACGAATCGGTCCAAGAAGTTTACTTCTTAAGGTTATGTGCCAATGATCAAAACCAGTCTTAAGGAGCAATATCTGGTGAGCTCTGCGGGTCGGTTAGGATGAGCAAAAAACAGGGTTTCTTATCGGTTAAGGAAGACAAGCAAAATGTGGCCAAGCATTGTCATGCAAAATAAATCACTCTTACTAGCCTGTGATCTCGATGACCATACTCAAACGCACGAATTGTTGTTGAATGCAATGGATGGGAGCAGCTGATCCCACCATTTGGTTGTCCTTGAACTGTTGTTTCTGTTCTTTTAAGTTGGAAGTCATTTTCAAATTTTTT
>JAEIFU010004274.1:0-17153 GCA_018904235.1 Lordiphosa stackelbergi | reverse complement strand
TAAGTATTTTTTAGCTACTTCTTTTAGTGTGCTCAAAGAAATTGGACAGACTTAAAGCACTTCATTTTTATGCGTTTCGCTGCATCTGCATATTAGTGGGATAATTAGTGAAATAGTGGCATATTATATTTCTCCCAAAAATTTTCAGTGTCAACCTTTTCTAAGAGGTAAGTTTCTGACATTTCTTGTAAAGTTTTTAAATGGGGGCTGGAGTTGCTTAGAGTTTGGAGGTTAAATTGTTTATAAATGGTCAGACAGAAGAAAAAATTCGGTTTTTATTTTAAAAATAAACTAGTCTGCCAAAGGCGCCTTTTCAAGTAATGCTATTTTAGACTATTTTAGTTTTTCATTGACCACAGTATGACTTAAAACTGACAATTCGCTAACATTTGAAACGTCCTTAAGGCAGGGAAGTCGAAAAGAGTTCTTAAACTAAAAGAAGGAGTGTGTGTTCCAAGTCATGGAAAATTTGTGGTTTAATAAATCTCATTTTTTTGATTATAGCATGTAAAATGGATAACATCAACCACATTAATTCATAATAGGGTTTGGTCAAATCACATTTTTGAAGTTGCATGTGCATATTTTGACAGAACCACAAATTGGTCACATACGCTTTCTTATGGACGCCAAGCAAATTTTATAGAAAATAGCGGAACCGTGTCTTGCTTATGTAAGGGTTGCAGAAACGTCGATTTGGCGGAAAAGGGCATCGATGTTTGCAGCTTAGATAAAGCATCGATGCATCGATGTTACCATCGTGTTTCTCCAGCTCTATCTGGCAGACTCCTACACTTAGTTGCAAGCGAAAATAATGGGGCTGATGACGTTCCGGATTTTTGTTCTCGATCATTTTGTTGGTTGTGGTATTTAAAAGGAAATTTTTAAGGAATTGTGATTTAACCACCATGGAGAGCCTAAGCTAAAAGTGTGCTAATGCAATAGTTATGAAATGATTTTCAACAAATTGGTATTTCAATATGGTGCAAAATACTGCTACTAGTCCTCTTCTTTTCGCATTTGCAATTTAATGATTTGTCAATCACGATAAAGTGATTTTAAATACAATTCTTATTTTTCGTCCTTCCTTTTCCATTATCTAAGCTCTATCGTTCCTTTCAGAGTGTAACATACCTACTCAGGTCAAACCAAAATTCCTTTGCACCGAGCGTTCCTAACCGAAACGGATTTGCTCGCCCGCGTGGTGAACACAAATTGGGACCTTCTTTTCTTTCGGTCGGTGCGCTACGAAGCATTTACCGTACTATGTTCGTTACTTCCGTTTTTAACCATGCATAAAAGGCATATTTTTATGTGCGAACGCCTACTTGGTAGCATATATTTTTCAGCAAGGCTGCAAACCGGTTCTGAACCGAACTCGTTAGAACCGGTTCGGGTTTTTTGGGGCCGACGAACCGATCATAAAACGAACCCGTAACATTTTTGACTCCTCGAACCTGAACCCGAACCGACCACTTTTTCGAAAAAAATTAGGTTCGGTTCACCAAATTATGTAGTTTTTCCAACGACACATACTGGGAGAAGCTTGGCTTGGCCCCGTTGGAGGAGCTGTATAGCCAATTTTACATTTTGTAGATGCTGGGAAATATAGAAAATAAGGAATCTGACTTGTAAAATTGAAGAAGTTCTGTAGTCCTTCGATTTTTCTCTAGGTCAGATTTTACCGCCGGTAAAGGAGCGAAAATGGAGCAGGCGAAATCAACCAGTGAATTCAAGCAGGAGATTTGTTTAATGACAACAGTAGAGCAGAAATGGCCCACCCAGCACTTGGAAGATCATTTTAACAAGAATCACCTTGACGAGTCTTATTCGAGATTAAAACGAGATTAGTTTGATGTGCGATTAAATAAAGACTTGGAAATGACTTATGCATTTACTCAAATAGTGACTCATTAAAAAACGACTCGAAAAAACTCTCAAAAGAGTCGAAAACGAATCGAAACTGATCTGAATAAGGGGCTTTAAACCACTCCTCATGAAGAGTCGGGGCTAGGGTACCATTTTCTCCCGACAAAAGTATCATTCAGAGGAGTCGGAAAAGACTCCGAGTCGAAATAGAAAATTCATAAAATGCTGGCTGGGGGCATACAACTATGGTGATGTAGGTGATGAAGCTTTTTCCAAATAATCTCAATAGAATACCTGGTGGATTTAACTTTGACATTATTAGGGTTTCCATCATTTGATATTACAGACATGCTGAGGCTCCAAAAACAAATTCCTAATAAGAGTTTTCAAATTTCAATTTTTAATGCCTCCACAAGAAGATAAGTTTATGAAAGCAAAAGAAAACATCGAAATTTGTCCTAGAGAACGACATCGACAAATGTTTTCAAATTTTGGAAAGGTGAAAAAAGCCGGGAATTTAAAAATATTGTCCTGACTATACTTGCTGTTACAGCAACTCAGGTATCAGTGTAACATGCTTTCTCAACACCTCAATTTGATCTTTATGATCTGAGAGATAGTATAGATGAACAGCTCCTAGAAGAAGATATAAGATATGAAGTATAGAATATTACTTAAAGAAATAAGTATTTTTATATCGAAACTATTCTTTTATATTCAAGCGAACCAAAACCTTAAAACATGTTCTAACATTTTATATTTGACAAAAATGGTTAAAACGTGTTTAATTTAAGGTAAATCAGCAATATCAAATATTTATATTAAAATAAAAGCATGTTTTCTGCATTTTTAATAAAAAAGTTAAATTTTTGCAAGGTAATTACACATGTTCTGAATTGGATTCATGTCTGTCTTAAGAGTCTTAACACTAACAAACATTAAAAGCCTTCTCTCGCTCTTGAAGCATTTCGGATAACCCAAATCAACAACCTTCTCTTTATATCCAATATAATGCCCTTAGAAACCAGTTACGACCTTTCAATAGCCAAACTTAATAAATAAAAATCGAGAGAGAAGGAGTTTCTTGTTCGACGGAAGTCGAGACGTTATTCGGCATGAGTGAGACTTGAAGACTTCTATCAAAAGGTTAAGCAATTAACAGAAGCTTGTAATACTCACATAATATCGCCTAAATTGGGTCTCGTTTGCCCTAAAGCCAAGCTCTCGTGTCCATTTCCAGCTCGTTTTCGTCTGTTGGACAACAGCGTTGTCGCCTGATTCCCACCGACCGCACTTCTTCGTATGACCCCACCATCTCCAATGATGGCAATGTTATCCTCCAGACTGTGGAGATTTGTGTTCGTTAAACGTGCCAACGGTATGGAGCACCTACGACGATGAGCTCCCACGCCACGCAGCATCCTGTCCAGAGCAAAAACTGATCTCAGCTAATCCATTTGTCGGACACACACATTTTCACTGGCAACCAGCGATCTTCCGTGGGATTACTTAGATGCAGTCCCTTGCGCCTTTCGTTTAAAACTGAAAAAAAGGGGCCCACAGCAGGCAGCGCCAGTTTATTACCGTAGGAAGGGGGTGTCAGTCTCACCGCTGTGCTGCTCAGCAAGGTAGATAGTAGCCAGATATGCGCATGCACACACACCCACCCACATATCCATACACATAGATACAAATATGCAAATGTATGTAGATGCCAATGACGGTGATAGCCAACGATGACGTGCTCGATAGCATCCAGCATATGCGCACTACTCATTGGCGCGTCGTAATTAGTAGCCCAATAAATGTGTCTCTGTGTGGGTGTGGGAGGACAAGCTGTCGGCTGGCGTTTAAGATAAGCTAAACACTTCTGCCCAGCCTGGGTCAACTTTGCTTTAGGGACTGGTTCTAGCACACTATTGCGCAGCAGAAGACCACAATAAACCAGGTGCAGCATAATTAACCCAATCCTGGAACCGCAATGATCTGTTTGTGTGTATGATGTTTTATGACCAGAGATTAACAAGCCCACCAAACGGCCACAGGTACCACAGATTAACACCCAGATTAAACAAAAGTCAAGCTTAGGTTCAGGTAGAAGAAGAAGATGGGCAAATCTATTGATTTTGAGGTTAGCCAGAACCGTTTAGCAAGCGGTAGCTATTTTGTAGCCACAAAGATGAGCCTACTCAAACCACATCAAAGTCCAATATTAACTGCACAGAAGGAAACAGAGTGAGTGTCAGAGGACACTCGGTGCAAGCAAAGCGTTTGATAAACTCAATCTTGAAACCCCAAAAAAAAAAAGAATTATTTTAACCAATTTTGGACTATGATTGGAAATATAAGAAAAATCTATTTGACTCAAAGTAAATAAATATATGTTGAAAGACGATATTAGTTGTCCGACCATCTTTTGTTGTAGACTGGGTAAGGATACCGGTTCATTGTCTAACTGAATTTTGAAAGGAGAAATCTGGGGTTAAATTAAGGACAAGCGTAGATTTGTAATTAAGTTTAGGAACTGAAATGACAGTTGCTTTTCTAGTGCAGGGTTGCCCATATTCGACGGACCCATGTTTTTTTAAAAATCAAAGAAAAAAAGGTGTGAGTGTCGCTAGCACTTCAATATATTTGATGTGAACATGATGCTTAGTTTAAGAGATTATTTAAATCAAAAGCTCTCTCAATGGTATATAATCCAACACAAAACTTTTTCGAAAGAAGAAAATTAACGGGGAGCACAACCAGAAAACCAATTCCCACCTAAATCAAACCAAGCTATTTCATTTATATCCTCGCTCAGATCCTCAGCTGATCCAAGTAGATACTGGCCCAAGATTCTTCCCAGTTCCTACCCAGATCCCACCCAGATCTGACTAGATCCCTTTCTAGATTCCACCGAGATCCCTTCCAGATATCAACCACAACCTGCCCAGATCCCACCAGACTGCTCAGGATCCCACCCAGATCCCTTCCACATCCCACCCAAATCCCATCCGATTCCACTCGGATCCCGCCCAGATCCCTTCCAGATTCCACCCAGATCCCAACCAGATCCCAATCAGATCCCAGCCAAATGCTAACCAGATCGCACCCAGATCCCGCCCAGATCCTACCCAGATCCTATCCAGATACCACCCACATACCACCCAGATCCCACCCAGAATCCGCCCATATCCCACCCAGGTCCCAACCCAGACTCATCCAGATCCATCCCAGACTTTCCAAAAATCTAAACCAGACCTTTGGATCTAACCCAGATCTCCCATCTACTAATCTCCAAACCAGATCCCAGCCAAATGCTAACCAGATCTCACCCTAATCCCAATCTAGATCCTGACTACACGAGCAGAGTGCACTCTGCTGCACGCTGTTACATCTGCTCGAGAGCAGTGCAGCAGCTGCACTCACGAGCAGCGGTGCAAAGTGCAATCTGAACCCCGCTTCCAGATAAGATCCCCACCCAAAACTCTCTACAAATACTCACTACAGATCCCACCTAGATCTTTCCCCAGAACCCACCCAGTTGCCCTTTTGGCACAGATCCTGTACCTTTTCACTTTCCCATCTGCCAATCCTTTTATGTCTGTGTGTGTTTGCCGGAAACTCCACAAAACAACAACACAATATATGAATGACCTCATCGTCACGTGACGGCTGAAATCATATTTTACTCCATACTAAAATCGTTCGTACTGAAATTAAAGATGTTTCACATCAAAAATACATGGCCATTTTCATTTTGGAAGTAAAACGGCCCAATGACCGTTTTCGCACTAACGCCGCACCAAACTGTGACTTTTCGTCATGAAGAGCCACTTCTTCAATCTCCTGAGGATTTTCAGTGGCGTAAATGCGTAATTTTGCTTATTTACGGTCCCATTCAATGTGAAATGGCTTAATTTTCAATTTTAAGAAGCACGTTGAGTTTTCACAATTGACTTGTTCTGTTGAATGTAAATTTCAACTATTTCAGAGCGGCGTAGGCGTAAGGTGGCCAGTAAAAATCTGCTTGGACTGACGCTTCAAACGCGGTATGTCATTAAGCGATCTGACATCTCTGTCAAAAGTTATGGCGTTGCCATAAGGGTCCGTCGAAAGCACTGTATGCATTTTGATTTTAGTAAAACGGCCGCCAAATGACCTTTTAAACAAAATATAAGAGTGAAAAATGAATAATTTATATTTAAAAACATATTTAAGTCAGGAACGGATAGAGGAAATGAGTTAAACATTATAATTTATCGTACTGAATTCACATTTCTCGCCCACCAGAGCCCAATAGATCTTCACTAGATCCCCACCAGATCCCCAACAGACCTCCATCAGTTTTCCACCATATGTCCACCAGATCCCCACAAATTATCTACCAGATCTCCACTAGATACCCACCAGATTCCCAACAGATCTCCACCTGATCTCCACCAAATCCCCACCAGATCTGCACCAGAACCCCCCTCCCAACTACAATGTCCATTCCTAAGCGTCGAAAAGCTCGTGGCGCCGCCAACTTGACATGTAGTGGCACTGGCTTGACAGGCACAAACAGCTAATTCTATTCCGATGGGATGGTAGCAGAAAAGAAAAAGTTTGTAATGTTTTCGTCACCGACCCGTCGGAATGTCAGTACACTGACAAAAAAAGAGTCCCCGTAGAATGGATATTCAAATATCCTCATTAAAATCCATTTTTGGGAAATATCCTTTTCACATTTTTCAGTTCCTTTGGATGAAGAATAAAGATCAATGAAATATTTTATTTCTGATAAATCCTTTTTAAGCGAAAATAACTCGATTTCAATAATATCCAATGGATCCCAAAAATGGATACTTAACTATCCAGTCCAAATGGATACCGAAAATATCCTATGGATCATCAAAACTATCCTTTTTTCTCAGTGTGGCACAAGCTCTACAAAATCATCGATTGGCATAATTTGAAACCAACGCTAAGATTACGCGTACCAGTGACTTCTGCTTGGAGATTTTCTATCGTTAAACTAATCGGATCGGTGTCTTCAGAGATGCTGTCATCTGATTTTGGATTGTTTGCTTCATTCAAATGATTCGTCATTAATTCCTTCATCTTTCAAACAACTCTTGCACATCATCAAATGCCATATCGTCGAAACCTTCACAAGGAGCAACGTCCAATATATCCTGGAATCCACATTTTGACACTTCTATTTCATGGCTTTTAACAACCTCTGGTCATAATTTTCTCCAGCATCTATTTAATGTTGACACCTTAATCTCTTTTAAAGATAAGTTTACCCACTCAAGGCTATCTTTAATAGAAAATTTCTCATCGACGGAGTCAGTTTCAGTTGTATCCAAAATCTAGCGTATAGAGTATGTAATATGTCTTGAAAGTGTAAATTAAACCATGATCCATTGGCTGCAGTAATAATATTGCATTGGGCATTGTCCAATAACAAGAGTGTTTTAAGCTCCGTTTTTATTCTTTGATAAAAACATTCGATTTGGCATTTTTTTCCAGCAAAGTCCGTTTTCATCAGCATTGAAAAATTGGTTAGGCAAGAATTCCCTCTTCTTCAATGAACCCTGAATTTCTGCTGGGTATGTGGTAGCAGCTCCATCACCGGCCGATGCCGCTTCGCCTTTAAATTTAATGCTATGAAAGGAGAACCGTAGCTATCGTCAATCTAATTGCCATTTTGGCGAAAATTGTTAGCGGTATTTTATTGAATTTTCAATTGTTCATAAAATTGGTTATAATAATGCGATTTAAGTCAAATATGCGCCGTTTTGTTCGATGACGAGTTCCCAACGAGATGCCAACTTCATAATGCCCTCTTATAGAAGCTCGCTTCCCTATTGGCAAAAAACTCGAGAGCCAATTTTCACAGGACTCTCTTGTGGCCAACTTCCGACTACCAAGCTCGTTCGCCATGGACAGAAATAGGTGGTAATCACTTGGTGCGAGATCCGGACTATACGGTGGATGCAAAAGAACCTCCCATCCGAGCTCCCGGAGCTTCTGGCGCGTCACCAAAGATGTGTGTGGCCTGGCGTTGTCCTGATGGAAGACAATTCGGCCTCTGTTGATCAAAGATGGCCTCTTCTGCATGAGTGCTGCATTCAAGCGGTCCAGTTGTTGGCAGTACAGGTCCGAATTGAGCGTTTGGCCATAGGGGAGCAGCTCATAGTGGATGATTCCCCCGCCAATCCCACCAAACACACAGAAGAACCTTCCTGGCCGTCAATCCAGGCTTGGCCACCGTCTGGGCAGCTTCACCGCTTTTCGACCACGACCGTTTGCGCTTCACGTTGTCGTAAGTGACCCACTTTTCATCGCCAGTCACCATCCGCTTCAAAAACGGGTCGATTTTGTTGCGATTCAGAAGCGATTCGCATGCATCCATACGGGCAAAAATGTTTTTTTGCGTCAAGTCGTGTGGCACCCATACATCGAGCTTCTTTTGAATCCAAGCTTCTTCAAATGGTTTATAACGGTTTGATGACTCATGCCCAGCTCTTGGCCGATGCTACGGCTGCTACTATGCCGGTCTCTTTCGATCAATTCAGCGATTTTATCGCAATTTTCGACGACAGGCCTTCCGGACCGTGGCGCATCTTCGATCACCTCTGCACCAGAACGAAAACGTTGAAACCATCGTTGTGCGGTGGAAATGGAAACTGTATCGGGTCCATAAACTGCACAAATTTTATTGGCAGCATGAGATGCATTTTTGCCTTTATCGTAGTAGTACTGTAAAATATGCCGTATTTTCTCTTTATTTTGCTCCATGTTTGCGACGCTATAACTCACGAACGACTAAAAACAAACAACAATAAATCAAACACGTGTTAGCGCGTGAAAAGAGCTTTCCAAAAAGCTCTAGCGTGAACCGATGCGACGAATACAACTAGAACTACGCGCTTGCAAAGACAAGCTTGCGGAAATACCGCAAGACTTTTTTGACAACCTTATATTAAATTGAGTTTCGTTTCGTATAGTTTTGATATCATTAGGTAAACTATTCCATGTTTTGATAGCAGGCTTCAAAAACTGTCGTTCAGAGCAAGACAGCTTGGTTCTTGGACAGATTAAGTTGAATGTTCTGGCTGAGGTAGCAAATTTTAGTTTGTTATAAAGATAGTCCGGCACTTTAGAAGTGATAATTTTATGTAAAAACAATAAAGTTTTATAGTCTATCCACTTTTTAAGATTTAGATCAAATATTGTACTAGCCAATTGCGTAATCTAGTCAAACCTTCTACGGTTAAATATAAACCGAGCAATCAAGTTAAAGGCAACATTAAGTTTTTTCATATCAGTTACACTGCAGTGGCCAAAAATTTCTACACCGTAGAAGAGAGAAGGAATAAGATACATTTTAGCTATCAGTTTTGTCGATAATGTCAATATCATCGGCATATGCTTTAGATCTTTATAAATAAAGGCGCCCGTTCTGTTGGCATGTGGGCACCGGCGCAGTATATATTCCATCAGTAGATTGAAGAAGTCACACGATAAGGTATCGCCCTGCCTACAACCTCTCTTGGTATCAAATGGTTCGGAATGGTTCTTTCCTATTTTGATGGAGCTTTGTATACTTCTCAACGTCATCATGCAAAGTCGAAAGTACTTAGGTAGACAGGGCTTCAAAAAACCTTGACCTTATTGGCGTGTCGAAGGCTGATTGAAACGGAATCCTAAGTCCTTATGTAAAGTAAACAGCTCTAAGTGTTAAAACTAAAGTCCTCATCAGGGCCAAGTAAAGTGCCATAAATAGTGAATCTCCTCCAATAGGACTTAAAATTATAAATATGTGTGGGTGTGTGCCTGAATTTTGTTTTATGATCCCTTACCTAAGCTCAACTTCTTTTAAATTGCCTTTGGTGATCCTGGGTTACCTAAGGTTTTGTTCTACCTGTCTTGCTCCCTGTAGACACATATAAATCCCTGGCCTAAACTAGAATCACAACACATAGCGTTTTTAGCATTCACTTGAGCATGTTGCAACATCTGATCCATTTCCTTGCCTTAATACTGCTTGCCTCTGATGCCCGGGCCCAGGATAATGACTGCAATGAGGTCGTTTGCGGTTCGGTGGTGTCCAAGTGTCTGCTCACCCAGGACTGTCAGTGTAAGCTCAATGATTGCCATTGCTGTCAGGATTGCATCAATTGTTTGGGCGATTTGTTCTTCGAATGCTGTGGCTGTCTGGATATGTGCCCCACGGACAAGGATGCACCCGCTGCGTTGAGTACCCGCTCGGAGATAGGCAATTTAATGGGTGAATCGCAGATCTATGACAAGTTGACCGAGGAGGATGACATGAGATGGTCCACCATACGTTTAACCATGCGAGCCGATGTCAAGCAGCGTTTGGAGGGTGGCGGTCACAGTGAACACAAGCCGGGCTCTACCCTGAACTGTACGGTGGTTTACTGGAACTCTTGCCTGCCGTCCAACAAGTGCAGCGAGCAGTGCGAGAGCATGGGAGCGAACAGCTATCGCTGGTTCCACGACGGGTGCTGTGAGTGCGTGGGGGCCAATTGCCTGAATTATGGCATCAACGAGAGCAAGTGTTCAGAGTGTCCCGGCACAGAGGATGCGGAAACGGAGCTGGAGGATGAGACATTCAGTGAGGATTTGTTAGACTATGGCGAAAGTGATGATTTGTTTATGTAAATTGAGAGACTTTTTTTTATTATTAGAAAGTTTAGAAAGGACCGAAAAGATCACTCCTTTTTATATAAAAATCAAAACATAATGATTATTTATGATTTTTTTTTTTCTCATAAGATATTAATTATTAAATATTTTTATTTTTTTTCATCGTCCATAATCATTTTAAATGATTTTTTTACATAAAAATCCAAAATACTTTTAATTAGTTGATTTTTAAATGTAAAAATCATTGATGATGTTTTTTTCTGAGTTTTATTTTTTATTATTCAAGTATAAGTGATTATTCTCGATTTTTTTCGTTTCTAATCAAATCAAACCAGTTAGTCAGAGATTTTTTTGTTTGAAAATCACAAATAAAAATCCCAATAAGAATTCGTTTCCATACACATTTTGAAATTTCAATTGCTATTCAAAGCAGGCAATGAAACATTCCAAGAAAACTGCAAATACGCGTGCATCAAATTGAGAGCTTTTTTTTTGGCAGACTGCGCGAATACACAGTACACATGTAAAATCGTAATCCACACTGCAATTTCCCACTTTCATTCACTGGTATGGCCGTTTGGCATACCGCACACGGCTCGTATCGTCATCGTACCGATTTGACGTGCAAAAGGCCTTAAATTCGAAGTCGCTTTACGACATCGTGCGGACGGCCTAACTCATCTAGGTGAGTTCTAGAGCAGGGGTGCTCAAGCACATTCGTTGTTGATTTAAGCTATGAGATAGGTATACGCGCCACGCATGCCATGCCCGTCACGCAAAGCATCTGACGTCGCTTTGGTGCAATTACAGCAGTTTCTTTGTTACTCCATTGCTAGTCTAAATTCCGAATTTTCACCTTTTAGTCCCCCTTAAAAACCAGTCTTAAAATTACTTCTTGCTTGCTCTATGTTCGTATAAAATCTTTATTTATGTGTTCAGTTTCACAAATAAAATGTGCTCAATTGATTTTTGCGACAAGTTGCATCGCAAGTCTGAATAAACTAGTTTTAGGGCGGAAAATGCCCGTTCTACGCTAACTTGTGTTGCAGGAACACTGTGAATCACTTTTGCCAGTTGGTATAGATATGGCATGTTGAATTGGTTTTCCGTCCAATACTTCATGATTTCTGTACTGGAACTAATTGGTAAGGGTTTATATTCCTCAATTTCAATATAGGCTTTTTTTCAAATCATCGCTTTCGTCGTTGCCTTCATAGTTTTGAGCTACTTCAATTGTGCCCAAAAACTCTTCTAGCAATGCGTCTTCAAAAGTCGAGTTGAGATTTTCATCATCCTCAATAGCGTCTTCATTAAACATGTCAGGCGAAGGGCCACTGTATGACTTGTCGCTGCTCTTTAAAGGAATATTCTGTAATGAAAATATATAAACATTAAGTTCTTTGTATTTTAATGTCTATATTGATATATAATTGTATGTATATACACTTACACTGACGCTAAAGATTTTTCGGACGAGCATCTTAAGATGATTTTTGGCAGCAATAATCTTTTCGGGTTTTAAAAGCAATACTCGGCGGATTCTTGGGACTACCACGTCGTTGTTCATCAGGTGCTCTTCTCTCTTTTCCAAATAGCTGGCTAAGACTTGGCAATCGGAGCAGTTCATTGCTCTGACGGTGAGCTTTAATTCAAGCCACAGCTTATAAAAATCACCTAGGTATAATTGCTCGTTTTGAAATTTTAGCGCGTTAACGCCCAATATGCTGCGATTATGTAGTGTAGCCGTATCCAATTTTTATGGAGAAAATACGGCTGCGTAGACCTGATCTAATCTTTTTCGGAGCTCTGAGTCCCTCTCTTTAACCAACTCCATAACGTTTCTTGAGGTTATCGGCTGCATATCCATTCCTTCAAATATTTGTGTAGTTAGCAGTTTGAATGGACCGCTATCAAAAACTTGAAAGGTACGTTTTCCGACGTGACCATTTCCAGGCAGGCATTTTTTACCTCTCTTTGGCTCATTGTAACTGCAAACTTAATTTGTTTTTCTGGAATCTCATTGGAATCTTCTGCAATGAACAAATTGTACTCTTCTTTGTGGATTAAAATCATATGCCGCTTTAAGTTGCTGATGTATACTCCTTGGAATTGTTTTTTGCATATTATGCACTCAGCCAATTTGTCGTCTTTAATTTTAAAGAATTTCCCAATGAGAGGACTGCGTTTTCGTCCCATTTTGCTTTACGTATTAATAGTATTAATTTAATACACTGTCTCAAATTCAAACTTTTTTCACTGCCTGCTTTGAATAGCAATTGAAATTTCAAAATGTGTATGGAAACGAATTCTTATTGGGATTTTTATTTGTGATTTTCAAACAAAAAAATCTCTGACTAACTGGTTTGATTTGATTAGAAACAAAAAAATCGAGAATAATCACTTATTTATTTTATTTAATATCCCAATGACACAAGGCGTAGTGCTTATAAATGAAGTCATCGGTCACAATAGGTGTTTACAAAAAAAAAATAGTAACAATAATAGTAATATTAAGAGTAAAAATAATAGCAGTAATTAAGACTAACAATGATCATTATGTTTAATATTTTTAATTTTTAATTTGGATAGAGAAAATTAAATTAGACTAGGTTGAACTAGAGATAGATTAAATTAAGTTGAACTAGAGTTAGAATGTGCCTTTAGATAGTCGGATAATTTAAGTTTGAAATGCGTTGCGCTCCTTATGCTCTTAATGTAATGTGGTAGGTCATTCCATATTGCGAACTGCCTGAATAAAAATTATTTTTTTACAATTCAGCAATTTAACATTACAAACTAGTTGTTGGTTCTTCTGAGCACAAGTTGCACATTATCATATAAATACTTAGGCTCTCTAGTTGTCAAAATCTTATGCAGCAGTAATAATGTTCTCAGTCTAATCCAGTCTTCTAGGTTTAAGTCAAAAATTTTATGAGCATATCTAGTTATATGATCTCTTCGATCACGGTTAAATGCATATCTTGCAATTGGAATTGAATGCCACTTATAAATTCTGCGTGCTGCCATCATCGAGGAACCAAGAATTTCTATTCCATGAAAAGGGTTGGAATTAGGTATGATTTTGCAACAAAAGCCTAAGATTACGAGGGATGAGTTTTTGCGTGATAGACAGCTGTCGTATAATCCGTATATTTTCCAGTTGCTTGTGCAATATGGTTGGACCACGTAAGAGCCGTGTTGAAATGGATACAGGTTTTTGGCTCAGCATATGTAATTGCAGTGTTGTTGACAACGACCCTTGGTAGCTTACTAACGTTCAATGGCTTTTTGTAGATAAGCAGACAGGTTGACTTAATTGGGTTTAGTCCCAGGCCATTAAATTTCGCCCAGTTGCTAATTTTTAAAATTTCGTCGTTAGTAATTCTAATACACTCATTAATTTCTTGTAAGGGACGACTAACATAAAGTTGTACATCATCAGCATATAGGTGGACATTACCGGACAAACACTGAGGTAGGTCATTAATATATAAGGTAAATAGCAACGGTCCGAGGACCGAACCCTGGGGAACACCTCGTGAAAGCGGTAAGAACCCGGAAGAGCGTGTTTCGGTTACTACTGCCTGTGATCTATTACTGAGGTATCAATAAGACCTATTGCGGCTGACGAAAAATTATATATTTTACTTAATTTAGTACTTAATACTCTATGGTTTACAGTATCAAACGCTTTGCTGTAGTCTAATAATGTTAAGCAAGTAACATTGCTATCATCTACCTGACTACGAATGTCTTCCACTATTTTCAAAATTGAGCATTAAGTTTTCGTTTAGAAATCTTAGCATCTGAGATACCATTAATTTCTCAAACACTTTGGAAAGGAATGGCAGAATTGAAATTGGTCTAAACTCGCCTTTAGATTTCGGTATTGGAAGAATTTTTGCAACTTTCCAGCAGGCAGAAAATTCTGAGGTTGTAAACACAGTGTTCATAATGTGTGTAACGTGATTTAGCAGCTTTGGTAAAAGTATTTTGAAGAACCTTGGGTTCACTCCATCTAGACCTTCAGCATTAGACTTAACTTGTACCTCAGTGCAATAAGCATATGTGCAAATAGTTTTTCGTTTCTCTCTTCCTCAATAGTAACAGAACATATGTTCTAGGTATGCAAAAGTCTTTTGTTGTTATCTATTTTTAGAATGCTTTTGCATAATTCTTCTTTGGTCATCATTCTTAGTACCGTTATCACACATTTGAGTGGCGAGATTTGATTTTCTTAGGAAATAAGTTTATGTGCAAAAACCAATTAGATGTGCAAAATGCTCGGCGTGCAACAAATTGGATGTGTTTTGATAAAAAATGAAAAGTTGAGAGTAAATTAAGTAGTTGTTGCAGAAACACAAAAAAAAATTTTTATATTTTCCTAAGAATGCCGCGTGGAACACATTTATCAGCTGAGGAACGCGGACGAATCCAAGGATTGAACGAAGGTGGGGCTACCATCACTGAAATAGCTTCCAGAGTGTCTCGACACAGAAATACGATAGCTAATTTCTTAAAAATCCAAGCTCCTATGGTCAGATTAAACGCAGTGACAGACCGAGTCACATCGACGATAGGTGCAAGCGTGAGATTAAGCGCCTGGCTGTAAACAATCAAATGTCTTGTACAGGCATTAAACGTCATTTAGAGCTCAATGTCGGTAGAAGACGGATCCATCAAATTTTGAAAATTGTAACCTTAATACTAGTTCTCGGGTGGCTGTACCGATGCTATTGCCACGCCATCTTAAGGCTCGTTTGGCGTTTGTTGACAGGTACAAATTTTGGACCGAAGAATTCCGAAACGTTATTTTTTCGGATGAAAAAAAGTTTAATCTTGATGGTCCTGATGGCTGTCATAAGTATTGGCGTGACTTAAGAAAACCAAGAGAAACTCGCCATAAGAGGAATCACGGCGGTGGATCACTGATGATTTGGGCCTGTTTCGGATATGCAGGAAAGTCTCGGCTATGTTTTATTCCAATAAGAACAAACTCAGAAATCTATATTCAATTGCTGGAGAGTGAATTAATAGATTTTGCAGACGATCTTTACGAAGATAGATGGATTTTTTAACAGGACAACGCTCCAATCCACACATCAAAAGCCACAAAGGCTTATTTTTCTTCAAGAAAAATACCTGTACTGGAGTGGCCGGCTATCAGTCCTGACTTGAACCCAATTGAGGACCTCTGGGGTATCCTCTCAGCCAGGATTTATAAAGGTGGGAGGCAGTTCGACTCAATTCAGCATTTAAAGTACGCTTTTGCTTGCAGAATGGGAGTTAATAAGCAATGAAACTCTCCAAAATCTGGCAGATTCCATGCCAAACCACCTTGCAAAAGTCTTAGAGGCAAAAGGAAAGCACATTATCTATTAAAGTAGATCAAAAGTTTGAACTTAATACAAAATTTTAAGAACTATATAAAATGCACATATACTTATTTCCTAAGAATGAAAAACATTTGTTAAATAATAACACTGGCCAACAGCCATTTTGGTCCAGCCTTATTGATGACAAATTCTGATTCAGTTTTGTGCACTGATTCCAAAATGGCGGTTCTCCATCAGCTCTTGTTTTCAAGATATATGCTGTTTTTTGGCTTTTAAAAATAGGAGGTTACCGCAACAATGTAAGCTTATGCGACAGATACATACTAAGGTCGCCTAAAAAAAAATCAATGGAGCATCATCAGCAAACCCAAAAGCGTAGTTGAAGAGAAATTTTCCAATTATAGCAAATTTTTCAAACTTAATCGCCGTGTACCAGCCATTTGGGGTGGTTGAATTTTAATTAAAACCACTTTAGCATGTAGCCAATGGGACTTCTAATTTCACAAATTTTTTTGCATATAAATCTTGTCGATGGACAAAGTTACAGGCGGTTAATCCCGAAAAAATGAATTGAATTTTATGGCAGGATTACTAGATTGATACACAAAAAGTGTATAGGAAATATTAAAAGACTACTTGATCTAACATAGACCTTACATTAATTGTCATGCAAATGTACAATAACATTCAATCAGTACTAGATTAAAACAATTTGCCACAAAATTCATATTTGCTTAATATCAAACAACCTCTTGAGAAACATTCAAATTTTGTGAATTAGGCTACAAATGGGTCAAATGGGTACCGCAATTACTATAATCTACGGAGTAAGCCCTTGTGACTATTACGATTTTCCAAACTTCAACAAATACCTGGCGGAAAGAGATTTCAGTAAAGACTTTATCTGTGAAACAAATGTATATGACGAGGAAGTTGACCACTCTTATTATTTGGAGGAATGAGCAATAAGTGCAAGCGAATAACTTTGTGAGTCTGTCACGACATTTGACATAAGTCATAAGTTGGAAGTTCGAAATTTTAGTTTTACTTTGAATTAAGTTATTAGTGGCCCGAAAATAAAATCCAATTTTCAAAAATTTTTCATAGAAAGACCTTTTAATTGAATTATGTAAACAAATTTTCACAAATTAAGGTAATTTTTGTTTTAAGATGGCGTCTTTATACTTTCCAGTTATAAATATGTTTATCTGTTTCAACACAATTATGAAGAGTTTGATCAAAATCGGATGAATATATCGTATAGCTGCCATATAACAAATTGGCAGGCATGGTTCATGC
>JAEIFU010004273.1:0-17212 GCA_018904235.1 Lordiphosa stackelbergi | reverse complement strand
TTGGAAAGGTGATAAAATCGATTTACAATAGTGCTGTAGGAAGGTTATAATCTGTTCAAATAATTTTGGAATAGCGGATATTTAGCTATGCCCTATAATTGGATATATCAGACTTCCCACCTTTTTTGTGAAGAGGAATAATAAAGGATTCTTTCCAAAGATTTGGAAAAATAGCAGATTCTAACGATAGATTAAAAGCTTAAGCAATGGATTGCACAGGAAAGTTACAACACTCTTTGAGCACCATAGGAATGTTTGTCAGGCCCAGAGAGAATGAAGATTTTAATGATTTGAAATGAAAGTAAGGAGCTTTCGAAGGGAGCAGTTATCGAGTTAGAAGAAGAAATGTTATAAGGATAAGAAGTATTAGTAAAGCGGTAGAGAAGCCAGTGGATTGAAAGTAGCGGCTGAACAGGTCAACGGCTGTGGCGTCATCGTTAGCCTTTTGGTCGCCCAGAAAAAAAGAAGAAGGTAAAGAAGAAGACCTACGTTTAGAGTTTACGAAGCTGTAGAATTGGCAAGGTCCTCTGCGGAATTGAATTTTACATCGGACACAGATATTTTCTGTAGCACTCAGCATTGAAAAGTGTAAAGTTTGATTTTGCTATTGAGTATTTAGAAAAATCAAGGCAGAACCAGAACTTTTTATACTTTTTGAAGCATCTAGACTTAATATTTTTAAATTAGGACAGAACAAGGAGGATTAACTTACTCAAGGAGAAGCAACGCTATTAGGAATACAGATATCTAAGAGTGAATTAATAGATTTATAGAAAAAGGTAAAAGCTAAGTCTAATTCAACCGCATCGTACAAAGGAGTCCAGTCTGTTGCACAAATAAGTTGATTTAATAACGTAAAGTTTCCTTTACGAAAACAACGATGAGGCTTATTCGAAATCATAAAGTCAGAAAAGGTAGGTCCAATAACTGAAATAGAGATTTCAAGACTAGGATGGTAAATATCTTCGGGCAGTGATAGAGGGGCAGACCTAGAGACAACAACATTCCTGCTGTCGAGACAAAAAACAAGATCCACAATTTATTTAAATTGTTTGGTACTAAGCGTTAAGAGACCTGAAATCGATGTCACGATACTAGACATAAAATTTGACCAAGTGAGTTTAGTAAAATCACCAACAACAACCATTAAGTCAATGTCTCTTAATTGAGTAAAAACATCTTGTTCTTGATACTAAGCATTTGTTGCAAGGAACTTTTGTACAGAAATGGGCAATATAGTAGCTGTTTTAATAAATAAACTAATGTTAAGTAAGTTTTGAGAATGTTACCGTTTAGGTTTGCATTGTGGACTATTTAATTCAACATCACTAGGCCGTTAACAGTGATCAGGGACGGTATCAAGAGCGGTGGTGGTTCGAGAACTTCTAGTCAAGATCTTCTGGACCTAATGGGGGCGTATGTGGTCAGGTAAAGCTACTGATCGGTTCAACTTGGCGAACCCAGTGTAATCCTGGCATACTACGTCTCAAGTCGACACACACCTCCTCGTGGTGACCACCGGTAACAGTGGCAATGCACCCGCATTTGCTGCTGACTAACGTGAGCGGCGACCCGCCCTTCCCTACAGGGTATAATATATAGGGTTAGTGCGTCGGGTTGGTACCCACCACCGTAGCAGTCACCACCAATGAAAACTGCGACTACAATGCCTCGGATACGGACCCCCCCTGACGACGACCCACGCAAACGTTTAAGGACCACGATTTGAGGATATACACCTGGGATGTACGTACCCTCAACGGAGAGGGGTGATGATATCGACTTGGTAAAGTCCTCAAGGAATACTCATCGGACGTTACTGCACTCCAAGAAATGCGATGGATTGGATATGGGAGCAAGAAAATAATGCTACCAAAAGAGAAGAAAAACAGACACACCTCCCTGCGGAAGATATACTACAGGCCGGTTTCAAGCACGAGTTTGGGTGCGGTTTGCAGTGAGTGATAGATCTCTCCACCTCAGTCATCAGCTTTTACACCAGTTACTGAGCCTACAGACTTAAGGCACAACTATTTGAATATTAGTCTTATCTGTGCACACGCGCCAACAGAAGACAAGGACACCTGACAAAAGACGAATTCTATGAGCGCCTGGAACAACTATACGAGCGAAGCCCCGATCACTACGCAAAGATCGTGCTAGGCGATTTAGCGCGAAAATCGGGAGAGAATGAGGTCTCTTTGGTTCGACAGTCGGACGATTTAGCCTTCATGAAACAACCTCCGGTAACGGAGGAGAGGCTAATAGACTTTGCTGCAGGCCGGAACATGGTCATAAGTAGTACGAGATTTTGGAACACCTCGACATCCATAAGGCGACCTGGAAGTCCCCTGATCAACGAACACGAAATCAGATTGATCACGTTGTGATCGACGGGGCACTCATCGGGTGTACTGAACTTGTGCGTGCGATTCGAGGAGCCAGCAACATAGACTCGGATCACTACCTGGTTGCAGCCAAGGTACGCACGCGGCTCAGTGTGGCAAATGCCTCACGCTCTGGCACACGTCAAGCTAAACGTCGAGAAGCTGCAATCACGAGGACCTCTGAAGCTACAAAGCCAAACTCCTTAACTTCTCCCAGGGAAACCTCCCCATCTTCTTCCGATATATGCGAACAGTGAATCGTATATCACACTCCATAGTACGGCTGCAAAGGAGATACTCGGGTACTCGGAAGTCCCCCTCGAAGTCGGACTTGGTACGATGAGGAGGCATACTGATGCTAGTTCGCACATTCGAGCCATATTATTACAAAGGCAGGATGATGGTAGGATGCACCCGGTTTCGTTTTACTCTGGGAAGACAACAGCAGCTGAATCTCGTTACCACAGTTTTGAACTGGAAACCCTAGCGATTGTAAATGCGCGGGCCGGTTTAGTATACAGAAAATCGAAAAGAAGAGTAATTCCTTGGTACAGACACTTAGGAGAAAAGCAAGGAACCAAGATAGCAAGACTGGTCCTTGGAATTTGAAAATTATGACTTCTCAGGGAACATAGACGCGAGCAGGAAAGGCGCATGCGCGAGGAAGTCGAGATGTTATTCGGCATGAGTGAGACTCGAAAATTTTACCAAAAAATTAAGCAATTAACAGAAGGTTTTAAGCCCAGAGTCGCACAATGCAAAGACGAACACGGGAATCTGGCGCTTAACAAATGGAGAAGCTACTTCTCCAACCTACTGGGAGGCGATGACGAACATGATGCCGCCTCTAGAGAAGTAGCGATGCCACCAATCGACAACATAGAGATAGACCCGCCGACCCAACAGGAAGTCTGCTTAGCCATACAAAGGCTAAAGAACAATAAATCACCTGGCGCTGATGAGCTGCCCGCTGAATTGTTCAAGGCTGGAGGGGAAGAATTGGTAAGGTGCATGCACCAACTTCTTTGCCGTATAAGGGTTGACAAAGCATGCCCGACGATTGGAATTTAAGTGTTCTATGCCCAATCTTTAAAAAGAGACCCTGCAGTTTGCGCCAACTACCGCGGGATCAGTCTCCTTCCCATTGCATATAAGGTTCTGTCGCGCATTATTTGTGAACGTCTTAAGCCGCTTATTAACACACTGATTGGACCTTATCAGTGTGGCTTTGGACCTGGTAAATTCACATTACGACAAATCCTGGAGAAGACCTATGAGAGAGGCATCAAGACACACCATCTATTTGTTGATTATAAATCAGCCTTCGACACGCCGATAAGGTCAAGGTTTTTGAAGCCTTGTCTACCCTTGGTATACCAGCAAAGTACGTCCGTCTTTGCATGATGACGTTGAGAAGTACACAAAGCTCCGTCAAAATAGGAAAGAACCTTTCCGAACCATTTGATACCAAGAGAGGTTTTAGGCAGGGCGATACCTTATCGTGCGACTTCTTCAATCTACTGATGGAATATATACTGCGCCGGTGCCCACATGCCAACAGAACGGGCGCCTTTATTTATAAAGATCTAATGCTACTCGCATATGCCGATGATATCGACATCATCGGCAAAAACGAACGGGCGGTAAGCAGGGCGTTTTCAGAGATTGAGAAGGCAGTCAGAACTGATGGGTTTGGCGGTAAATGAGGACAAGACGAAATACCTCGTATCCGCGGACAAAAAGTCCTTGCGTCTTGGACAATCTGTTACAATGGGAGAATACAACTTTAAAGTTGTTGAGGATTTTGTTTACCTCGGAACGACGATAACCAGCGACAACAACATCAGTCTGGAAATCCGACGAAGGATCACTCTTGCAAACCGATGCTTCTACGGGCTAAGTAGAGAGCTCAAGAGCAGAGACCTCAAGCGAAGAAGTCGCTAATCATCCCAGTCCTGCAATACGGCGCAGAAGCATGGACAATGACAGCAGCGGATGAAGCGGCGATTGGCGTGTTTGAACGAAAGATTCTTCGGAGGATTTATGGACCTTTAAAAGTTGGCGATGTTTTCCGCATTCGAAATAATGACGAACTGTATGAGCTCTATGGGGACACCTGTCTGGTCAAGCGCATAAAGCAACAGCGGCTGCGCTGGTTAGGACATGTCACCAGGATGGACGAAGAAGCTCCAGTAAGGAAAGCTTATTATTCGAAGGCGGCTGACTACGGAGGAAGAGGCAGGCGGGGGAGACCCCGACTAAGATGGGATGCCAAATTCCGGGCCGACCTTACCAGCCTTTTTTTTCCATTTGTTTCCCACCCCGGAAGAAAGCGACTGGCGGACATTGTTGGCAGCGGCCGAGACCGTCGAACGGTTGTGATGTATGCATCGGGCCAATTAAGAAGAAGAAGAAGAAAAGGAAAAAATACCACTTGAGAACCGTAGAGTTGACCGCGTCGAGAATAATAAAACTGAGCCTTTAGGGAACCGTAGAGCAGAAATATATAGAGTTGAGCCTTCAAAGAACCATAGAGCTGTACCAGTAGAAAATTATAGAGCAGATCGTAGAGAGAAGCATAGAGCTGAGCCATTAAGGAGCCATAGAGCAGAGTGGACACGAGAGCGTAGAGATGAGTATATAGAAAACCATAGCGCTGAACAGATGGTAGATCTCCGGGTAGAGCATTTAGAGAACAGAAGATTGGGATTTAAGAATAACAGTAATATTGGGTACACTGGTAAGCATAGAGATGAGCGGGTAAATAATAATAGAGTTGAGCATACGAATGACATTGAAATAGAGCATGGAAGTAGCATATATTATGATAGGAACGGTGGTAAAGAGACCCGGGGAGGTTATGATAGTGAGTTGGAAGGAGAAGAATCAAGAAAGTTTGAGTTCTCAGAGAAAACCTTGTTGGAATCATTGCCATTTGTAAGTGTCGTAGGTGCGACTCCTGAAGATATAGATTTGATACTGCAAACTGAGCAAATGCGCGATAAAGAAATAATGAAAATTAGAGAATCATTAGAAAGCGGAAGTGTGATTGACTTTGAGCTAGTGGATGGCGTGGTTTATAAAAAAAATAAAGACGAAACTTTATGTTTATATGCACCTGTCGGTATAGAAGAGCAATTGATAAGGTTATCCCATGAAAAATTAGGTCATTTAGCGGCTGATAAGTGTGTGAATGACTTCAAAAAGACTTATTGGTTTCCTGCTATGAGGAGCAAAGTAGAGAAATTTGTAAAAAACTGTTTGCCATGCATACTACATTCAGTACCTAAAACAATCCACAATCGAACGCTCCATAGTATTCCCAAGCCTTGTATACCGTTTCATACCCTCCATATAGATCACTTAGGTCCTTTGCCAAGTCTAAATTCCAAAAGAAAAAACCTACTTGTAATAATTGATGCGTTTACGAAGTTCGTTAAGCTTTTCCCTGTTAACAGTACTAGTACCCGTGAAGCTAACGATGCATTGAGTAAATATTTTGAATTTTACAGTCGACCTAGGAGAATAATATCTGACCGTGGCACGTGTCTTACATCCTTAGAGTTTACTACCTTCCTGCAAGATCGTGATATAGAGCATATTAAAGTAGCTACAGGAGCACCGCAGGCAAACGGTCAAGTTGAGCGAGTTAATCGTGTGCTTACCCCTATGTTAGGAAAATTGTCAGAGCCTTTGAGACAAGCAGATTGGTATAAATTGATGAACAAAGTTGAGTTTGCTATCAACAATTCCATCCATAGTAGTACGCAAGAGACCCCTAGCATGCTTTTATTCGGAGTAACTCAGAAAGGACCTGTTATAGACGAACTGTCAGAATACCTTGAGAATAAACTGAACGTAAAGTCTAGAGATTTGGGAACAATGCGTAAGCAAGCTGATGTCAATATTGTATGTGCACAAGCAAGAAATGAGCAATTGTATGCTAAGAAGCATAGAGCTCCTACAGTGTTTCAAATAGGTGATTATGTAGCTATACGTAACGTAGATACCACGCCAGGAATTAATAAGAAGTTTGCACCAAAGTACAGAGGACCCTACAAAGTCAATCGTGTGTTTGACAATGACAGATATGAAATAGTTGACATTGATGATTGTCAGCTTACACAGCTACCTTTTCGTAGTGTTTTAGAACCTGCACGACTTAAGCACTGGATGAGTAATGTAAACGATACAGTAGCTATGTGTTCGTAGATCGTGGTCGATCTATAGTCAGGTCGGCCGAATGTAAAATGTAAATTATTTTGAATTTAAATGTAACTGACTATTCTATGAAATATTTGTGCAACTCTTTAAACAACACTGTAAGACAAATGGTGATATATCGATATATGGTAAATGTATATCGATATATCAAGCATCAGTCAATTTTGCGCTACGACAAGGCAACTTTATGTGAATAATAATAATTAAAATACATATAAATTAAATCTAAATAAAGACAATAATAAAAAAAGTTAGTTAAAGTTTTTCAAAAACGATTTTTTTACTTTTTCAGTATAACTTTTAAAAATCAGAATTTTTCGCATACTTTCTTTGGCAAAAAATAAGCTTTTGAGATACCAAACAATTCTGCTAAACAAGGTTTTACAATCTAAATACTTCTACATCCTCCAAAACGGCCCCAAAAGTGTGAATTTACAAAAAAATTGACTTTTTTGTTGTCATTGTTTATTAGACACTCAAGTTTTTCACCAAAATAGCAGCCAATTAAGTTTTTTTTAAGCTTTTAGAGCAAAACATTACTCGTTTTTTTGTTGTTAACTCTGATTTAAAAAAACAAGTGAGAAAGTCGGTCAAGCCCGACTATAATATACTCTGTACCTCTCTCTCTCTCTCTCTCTCTCTCTCTCTCTCTCTCTCTCTCTCTCTCTAAGATTGTGCGGCGTTGGTTGTGAAAGGGTAGGTGGTGGGTGGCGGGGGTGGCCGGGAGTGATTCAGATTCACTTATTTGCTCATAACTTGAGAACCGCTCGTCCGATCTTTATCATTTCTTTGGCAAATCGATACATATTCCTAATGACTAACTATCTCTAGAAGGTACAAATCATCTATCTACAAAACTGTGGGAGATATGACGTTTTTTCGATATTGCGGGGGCGGGAGGGGGCGTGGCAAAAATTGAAAATAAACTTGATCTGCCTGCAAGTATAAGAAGCATTTGTCCCATACATGTCAAACCTCTATCTCTTACCATCTCTGAGATCTGTTTGTTCATACGGACGGACAGACGGACAGACGGACAGACGGACAGACGGACATGGCTATATCGACTCGGCTGTTGATGCTGATCAAGAATATATATACTTTATAGGGTCGGAAATGATTCCTTCTCCCTGTTACATACTTTTGCACAAACTTAATATACTCTATGTACCTTCGGTACAGAGTATAAAAATTATTTCTTGAAAATTTTTTAAAAATTTTTAGAAAATTCTGTAATTTATCAGCAAAAAGGTTGCCAATTTTAGACTATATAAAATATTTTAACACTCTAATACATTTTTAACAAGTTGAGATCAAATAAGCGAAAATATTTAATAGAACTTTTTTAGGCAGGCTCTAGGTCATTAAGTTATGGATATTGTCCACAACTTTTCTAAAATAAGACACGCACAACACTACAAAGGAGGCTGGTTGACAGTATAACGCTATTTCATGATTACCAATTCAATCATCACCTGTCTGCGCCTGTCTTTAGTGTGTTGGCAGAGGTTGCCTCATGACAGAATTGCTATGAAATCGGCCCTTCTGATGTTAGTGGGAGAAATTCTTTCCCCGCATTTAACTAACCCCAGGCGCTAATTGTTTTCAGAACAAAAATTTTAGTATACAAGAATTTCGCATATAAAAATTTCCCCCAAGGGGGGGGCGTTTAACCCCCAAAACCCCCCCTGCGTACGCCACTGGTTTGTACTGTATTTGGATAATTTACATGAACATTTGGAAGGAGGTCTTTACATTGACTACATAAATATTAGGCTATTAATGTATGCGGATGACATAGTTATACTCGCTGATGAAGTAGAAGTGTTGCAAAAGATGATTAATCGACTAGAGCAGTACTGTCAGCTGTGGGGAATGGAAGTCAATCTCTTGAAGTCAGACAGATTGGTGTTTCGGAGAGGAGGACGACTGGCAAATAAAGAGCAGTGGACCTTTAACAATGACACAGTTCGGATTGTATCGCAGTACAAGTATCTGGGAGTCACCTTTACACCACAACTAGCCTTCAAGCAGCATGTTATCAACAGAAATAAGGAAACCAAAGTAGCGATAAATTCTACGTGGAAAAATTTTGTTGCAAATGGCAGTGTCAGCCTCGCTGCAAAATGGAAATTGTACAATGCAGCTTATAGAGGGATTCAGACTTACGGCGCCCAAGTGTGGGGAAACTCTTGCTTTGACGAGGTAGACTCTCTCAACCGATACTTCTGCAAAAAAATACTAAATCTACCAGATAGCACACCGACATACGTTCTAGCCATAGAAACAGGGATGGAAGATGGCCACATCTACACATATGCATTGCATTTAAAATATATGACTAAAACATTATTTGACTACGCAAGCGACAGACTACCAAGTATCCGCAAAATTAGAGAAAGAAAGGTCTCGTGGTATAATAATCTGCTGAACAAAATGAACGAGTGCGGAATAGATTTAGAAGAAAATCAGACGAAACAGGCATGGAAACTACAATGCGGAAATTTGCTGACTAAACTCAAAGAAAGAGAACTACAGGACTATGTGACTAAGGCAAGAAGTAGCGAACAACGTATATATAGGCTGCTTGACTACTCCAAAGGACCTACATATTGCAATGATTCATCCCCAAGAAGTAAGATAATGTGGATACTGAAAGCGAGAGGTGGCCTCATATGCCTGCAAGGCAGCACAAATCAACGTGTTACTACAAGGACTTGCACTTTGTGTAATATGAACGAGGTGGAAGACATGATGCATTTCCTAGGTCGGTGTCCAGCGATCAAAGAATTCCGATGCAGATATTTTAAAAAACTTATGCTAACAGAGGAAGAAGTGATAGGAATACTAAACGGACAGGGTGACGAAAATTGGGCTAAACTAAATAACTACTCAGAGACTGCAATTAGCTTTAGGAAACTTGTAATAAACGAATTCGTCTAGGTAATTTAGTATTTGTAATCTGTAATTTATTATAATACTCGTAAAAATATGTATAATTTTGTGTCCTAATTGTAAATGTCTGTAGTATTTCACTGTTCAAGGGGGACGATCGGATATCTCGTGACGAACGGGGAAGTCCGGTGTAGTACCTGAGAACGCTGTGACGTATTGCAGCATACGAGGTGGGCTGACGGTTTTTTATAAACCATGCCCCAGAAGAAATTAAAGTGTAAACGAAAAATGTGAAACCAAAAAAATTTAGTCAAACTACTACTAGTCTTAAATTGGAAACCTTTTTGCTGATAAATTTCAGAATTTTCGAAAAATTTTCAAAAAATTTTCAAGAAATCATTTTTTTTTAAATCAGGGTTAACAACAAAAAAACGAGTAATGTTTTGCTCTAAAAGCTTAAAAAAACTTAATTGGCTGCTATTTTGGTGAAAAACTTGAGTGTCTAATAAACAATGACAACAAAAAAGTCAATTTTTTTGGAAATTCACACTTTTGGGGCCGTTTTGGAGGATGTAGAAGTATTTAGATTGTAAATCCTTGTTTAGCAGAGTTGTTTGGTATCTCAAAAGCTTATTTTTTGCCAAAGAAAGTATGCGAAAAATTCTGATTTTTTAAAAGTTATACTTGAAAAAGTAAAAAAATACGTAAAAAAAGTGCTTCCAATCTAGCCAAACGCTGATAGGGATTTACTCAGTTCGGGTAGCACTATCGATTCCGCATTGTGGTGCTTTTGAAAAAAGTTGAAATTTGTCGCACAGTGTTATTGAAAGATCACTTGAAGTAAGGAACTTTTCTTTAGTAGCATTTCTCGACATAGAGGGTGCCTTCAATAACGTCCAACCTAACGCCGTCACCTCTGCCTTGACATATGTGGGAGCAGATGTGCCGCTGGTAGGAATCATCGAACAACTGCTAACCAGCAGAACGGTGTACTCCCAACTTGGCGGTGCAACTGCTCGCAGATGTGTAAACAGAGGCACTCCGCAAGGAGGTGTTCTCTCTCCGCTTCTGTGGGTTGTAACAGTTAACCAACTGCTCCGGCTAATGGAGGCGTAGGGACACGAGGTGGTGGCTTAAGCGGATGATATTGCCATTTTCAAATGTGGAATGTTTCCTCAAACGCTGTGTGACCTCATGCAGACCGCACTGACAACACTTGCTCAGTGGACAAAATCTTGTGGCTTGGGCGTAAACCCGGCTAAGACGGAATTAGTGCTTTTCACCCGAAAGTACAAAATTCCTGATCTTATCCCGCCTAAAATCAACGGAGTAAGCCTCGTATTTGGTGACAATGCCAAATACTTGGGTGTCATTCTGGACAAGAAACTGCTCTGGAATGACAACATAAATGAACGTATAAAAAAGGCAACCATTGCTCTTTTCTATTGTAAAGCCGTAGATGGGGATTTTCCCCATCCATTGTACATTGGCTCTACACAGCCGTAATACGCTCCATACTTCTCTACGGAGCTCTAGTATGGTGGCCAGCACTGGGGAAACTGTATACCACAAACGACGTTTGACAAATTTTACGACGTCTATATCCCAAGCCGAAACGATTGGGACAACCTGCCCCACAGCAGTGCTAACGCCATTAACATCTACACTGATGGTTCTAAGCTCGTCGAAAAAGTAGGAGAGAGAGTTTTCGCCTTCCTGACCACTGTAGTGTGTACCACGCAGAGGTGGTAGCCATCCAGAACGCTGCCACCTACCTTAGCACACTCACGGTCAAGGAAGGGAATGTATTCATATACTCTGACAGTCAAGCCGCCCTCAAAGCACTTGACTCTCATACAAACAATGCACGACATTTTGGTATACACCTTATATGGGTACCTGGACACCGCAACATAGAAGGTAACGAGTCTGCAGACAAACTGGCCAGAATAGGAACCACCATCGAGCTCCTTTCAGAGAGGAGTACGATAGGTATGCCTATGGCGACATTTAAGCTCCACATAAAAGCTGTAACACTGAGTCTCGCTACGAATCGGTGGAAAAACCTTTCCTCCTGTGCAGTAGCGAGGCTTACGTGGCCAACATTTGACCAAAAACGTACTAACACACTTTTACGTCACAGAAGAGAACACATATCACTTCTGATGGGGACTCTCACAGGTCACTGTCTTATTGGCAGACACGCAGCACGCCTAGGCGTCATTTACCATGACTTTTGCAGAAGTTGCGGACACGAAGAACAGGAGGAATCGGTACAACACCTTTTGTGCCATTGCCCCGCCTTGAGTAGAAGAAGACTCAGGACACTTGGTCAACCTCTGCTACTCAACCTCTCGGAGACATCCGGGCTAGAGATCCCAGCTCTACTCAAATTTATTCTGTCCACACAATGGTTCAGTAACGAGGACCCACCTCAGTATTAAAAATAGAGGGAAGCTAACTTCGGCTGTACCGAAGTTTATATACCCTTGGAGCATGGTATATGCTGCCAGTTTTTTATATGGCTATACGATATATTCATCAAAAAAGTTTTTCTCACTAGAACTACATTTTGGACCGATCGTTCCTATGGCAGCTATATGCTATAGTCATCCGATTTAAATCAAACTTGACAAAATTGTGTGGTAGTATATAATATAGATCTGTACAACGTGGGAGCGATAGCATTGAAAACAAAAAAGTTTTTCTTACTAAGACTTTTTTTCAGACCTATCTTTTGTATGGCAGCTATACTATATAGTTGTCCGATTTCGATAAATCTCGGTGAAATTATGTGAAATCATAGAAAACTTATAAATACGGGGGTTGGGAGCGATAGCATTGAAAACAAAAAAGTTTTTCTCACTAAGACTTTTTTTCAGACCTATCTTTTGTATGGCAGCTATACTATATAGTTGTCCGATTTCGATAAATCTCGGTGAAATTATGTGAAATCATTGAAAACTTATAAATACGGGGGTTGAGAGCGATAGAATTGAAAACAAACAAGTTTTTCTCACTAAGACTTTTTTTCAGACCTATCTTTTGTATGGCAGCTATACTATATAGTTGCCCGATTTGCATAAAACTTGCTGAAATTATGTGAAAGCATAAAGAATTCTTAAATACGAGGGTTGGCAGCGATAGCACTGAAAACAAAAAAGTTTTTCTCACTAAAACTACTTTTTCAACCGATCGTTCCTATGGCAGCTATATGCTATAGTCATCCGATCCGGCCGGTTCCGACAAATGTGCAGCATATTTATACCAAAAGACTTCGTGCAAAGTTTGGTTGAGATAGCTTTAAAACTGACGAAGGAGATAGCATAGAAACAGACGGACAGACGGACGGACAGACGGACAGACGGACATGGCTATATCAACTCAGCTCGTCATGCTGATCAAGAATATATATACTTTATGTGGTCGGAGATGTTTCCTTCTGTGCGTTACAAACATCCGGACAATTTTAATATACCCTCTCCAAGGGTATAAAAAGGGTTAATAGGGAATAAATATGGCATCTCAATGGGCCCAAAGTGGCCTAAGTGGGAGAGCGGCTCGTCGCTCTCAGCCATCACAACCTAACCTAACCTAGTGCGTATGATTACCGAATGCTTGGCGAAAAGCTGCTCCACATCCGTTGATAATAAAAAAAGAGTCATCTCGGTTTGATGTGATTTAACATTCAGGGACAATTCAACATCATCATCTATAATCTTCATGTACATTCCGAATAACTCGAAATTTCCCTTACATGAATCATGCACTTTTAGAATATTTTTCATTAGCGGGATCAATGCTGATCCTGCTTCACTCAGGAACTCCTCAGGAGCAAGCACATCGTCCCTCGAATTCTCGAAAGAATAACTGCTTAAACAATTTTTAAAACCAGATGAAATCAACTTTACTTTCGGATTACAACCGTTTATCTGAGTAAACGCACGACACCTATGATTATTTGAAATTTCATGATAATGCCACTGCTTGCTGTTGATATTTTGCATACAAGCGGTACAAAATATCACTTCAGAATCGCGATTGCTTCTCGAAGCCATCGTTTAATTATTGAAGAACAAACTCAAACTGAAGGCCTAGCAATTCAAAATCCTAGTTTAAAGAAATCGAATCTCCACACTCACACACACAGAGAGATTCTAAGTTCCAAAAATTTCTAACTCTCAACAACTTGTTGTATCCCAGTCATTGCGAAAATGCTTTTTAATTCCTCTTTGACGTTTGAAGAGTAACGTAGATCACCATGACAATGGGTGGAACCGTCTCAAAATTTGCAAGTACCGCCAAATCAGTTATTCAACTGATTGATGAATTCGAAGCAGAATTAAAGGATATACTTTTTGATGCGCATAGAGAATTTCTGGAAGAGGCTCGTGAATATTTTCTACTTCACAAAAACTCAAAGATTGTAAAAACCGATGATTGCGGTGAACATTTATCATCATGCTGCTAAAGGTAAGGTAAAATTGGCTATACAGCCCCTCAAAGGGGCCAAGCCAAGCTTCTCACAATCTCTTAGCGTGTGTGCCTTAAATTTTTCGCACAAGAGAAAGGGATCTACAGTTTAACGCCGAATCCGTACGGCAAAGTTTGAGAATTTGCTTTTTCATTGCTAGTTACTTCACAGCTGGCGCCAATAGCTGGTGAAGGTGACTGTATGTGTAAAACCTATTTTTCTAAAGAAAGAAAAAAACTTTTATTTTTAGATGTTTCGAGGCGGGATCGAACCCACGACCTGCCGCCCAGCAGTCCAGCACACTAACCGCTGGGGCACACGCGGCCACATCATCATGCTGCTGGGTATCAAATAATCTATCAACATGTGTAACGGACACATGTGCGTGTCACTTCTATATCTGGCGGAAAAATAAGCTCATGAATCTTATCTTAAATTGTCGTAAGTTAGTTGATAGACTGCTTACAAAAAGAATGAATAAATAAAAAATCATTAACTACAATTTGACTTTGATTTTAGTTATTTACTCATAGAAAATTTTTATAGAAATCGAGTCTCCACACGGATACCCGCACATACACACACACAGATCTTGAGCCTAGAAATTTAGCTCAACATCAAATTGTTTAGAACTTTACTACTCTTTACGTATCCACAAGAATCCCCGCCTCCGACCCCCCTCCTTTCTTCATTGGCCACTCTGAGTCCAGAAATTCAAATTTCCTACAATCGCAGCGCCAGCATAACAAATCGATTGCCAAAATCATATAAATTCGAAGTGCCGTTTCAATCACACTCACGCATACTCTTGTTAAGAGAAAGACTCGAAATTCGATAGAATTTCCAAATTTAATTTCAAGGGACCAACGATTGAGCTGCCCTTCATAGCAAACAGCAACTCAAATTTCTCTATGGGCTGCAAAAGAAAAACAAGTGTCAAACCGCGGGTCAAATGCCCCCTAGAGGCGAGCAAACGGAAACTCAATTGTTTTTCAGCTGCATGCTTAGATTACCAAACAAAATTCCCAAACTCAAGTTCGGAGAAACCATCTAGAACTTTAGCTCAACATTCAAATTGTTTGGCATTTTTTCGTTCACTGCCGCCAACAATCGCAGCGCCAGCATAACAAATCGATTACCAAAATCACATAAATTTTTAGTGCCATTTCAATCACACTGTCGCATACTCCCCCTCCTCTCTTCACTGACCATGCATGTGATTGCGTAGACAAAATAAAAAAAATGTGATCAAGTTTTCTAACCCATTTGAAGCGGTCCTCCAACCCCCTCCTCTCTTCACTGATCAAGTATGTCATAAAAAATAGAGTGCCCAAAGAATGGTATTATCAAAATGGTAACCGCCTTAAATTTAAAAATAACCACCAAAACGTTGTGAACCAGACTATGATATTCTAGAAATATAAAAACGACGTGTTAGCTGACTAAAAGTATGCTACACATTTAATTAGTAAAAAGGGGCAGAGTAAAAGCAGGCTACACATAATTCGTAGTGTGACCACAGTACGACATGGTGAAAATACACCAGACAGTGTGCACAGACTAGGCAGTGGACAGGAGGCAGAAAATAGCGGGAAAAATAGCGGGCAATATAGCGGTTTTAATATAAAAATACCGACTAAAATTTGAAAAATAACGGCTCAAATTAGTGTGACCTGGCTGTGATATAATAAAAATACCAAAACAGTCAGACCAGGCATTCAAAAATAGTGTGGCCAGACTTCGTTAGGATAAAAATCCCCAGAATTAGTGTGACCAGGTTTCGCGGCGAGTAAGAACATACATTTCCCTACTACTAACTAATCCTAACTAAATCCAACTATATCCAACTGAATCTTAAAAAATCAAACTACATCCAACTGAACCTAAATAAATCCAACTACATCCAACTAATCCTAACTAAATCCAACTGCATCCAACTGAACCTAAATAAATCCAACTACATCCAACTGAACCTAAATCAATCTCACTTGATCCAACTAAACCTAACTAAATCCAACCACGTCCAACTGAACCTAAATAAATCCTACTACATCCAACTAAATGCAACTACATCCAACTGAACCTAAATAAATCCAACTACATCCAACTAAATTCAACTACATCAAACTACTTCCAACTAAACCTAAATAAATGCATCTACATCCAACTAAATCCAATCAACAATCTAACTGAACCTAAATAAATCCAACTACATCCAACAAAATCCAACTAATCCGCACTAAATCCAACTACATCCAACTACATCCAACTAAATCCAACTTCATCCAACTACTTCCAACTAAACCTAAATAAATCCAACTACATCCAACTGAACCTAACTAAATCCAACTACATCCAACAAAACCTAAATAAATCCAACTACATCCAACTACTTTCAACTAAACCTAAATTAATGCAACTACATCCAACTGAACCTAAATTAATCCAACTACATGCAACTAAAAAATGTAAAATTGGCTATACAGCTCCTCCAACGGGGTCAAGCCAAGCTTCTCACAATCTCTTGGCGTGTGTGCCTTAAATTTTTCGCACAAGAGAAAGGGATCTACAGTTTAACGCCGAATCGGAACGGCAAAGTTTGAGAATTTGCTTTTTCATGGCTAGATACTTCACAGCTGGCGCCAATAGCTGGTGAAGGTGACCGTATTTGTAAAAGCTATTCTTCCAAAGAAGAAAAAAACTTTTATTATTAGATGTTCAGAGGCGGGATCGAACCCACGACCTCCCGCCCAGCAGTCCAGAACACTAACCACTGGGCCACAGACGGCCACAACATCCAACTACATCCAACTAATCCTAACTAAATCCAACTTCATCCAACTGAACCTAACTTAATCCAACTACATCCAACTGAACCTAAATGAAATCCAACTACATCCAACTAATCCTAACTAAATCCAACAACATCCAACTAATCCTAACTAAATCCAACTTCATCCAACTGAACCTACCTAAATCCAACTACATCCAACTGAACCTACATAAATCCAACTGCATCCAACTAAAACCAACTACATCCAACTAAATCAAACTACATCCATCTAACTAAATCCAACTACAACCAACCAAACCTAAATAAATCCAACTACATCCAACTAATCCTAAATAAATCCCACTACTTCCAACTGAACCTAAATAAATCCAACTACATCCAACTGAACCTAAATCAATCTTACTTGATGGTCGTTCAGAACTTCTAGTCATAGATCTT
>JAEIFU010004272.1:0-17221 GCA_018904235.1 Lordiphosa stackelbergi | reverse complement strand
GAAAATATTATCGATATATCGAAATATCGATATTTTTGCCCAAAATGAAGAATATCATTATCGAATATTTTTCGGAGGCGATATATCGGATATCGAATTTTTTTTGGTGATATTTTTCGGGGATATTTTTTGTTTTAGCCTTCAGTCACAATGTTGCGAATAACTGTTTCTTGTGCTCTGGACATGTAAGGCACAATGTTTAAAAGTTGTTTTATTAACTGTAAACTGTGCAAAAAGTTGTAAGGACCATGGCAACTCAACAAACATAAAGGCGCACTTAATCGCAAAGCATGGAGATGCTTGGCTGAAATGCAGCTCATTTTTAAAAACAGTAAAGAATAACATGATTGCAGCATGACGACTATCGTCAAACAGTGGCAGTCGCCTATAGTCATGCTGCACACATATTGTTCTCCCTTTAAACACAAGTGTGCGACATCTGAAGACGTAATTTTTGAAGGATCGCTCTTCGCTGATCACAATACTGCCATGATATCTCAACAACCACCAGGACAGGAGAATAAATTATTGGAGTACAATTGGAATTTACCGTTGTTTGCCCTGGAACGGGACCCTATTAAGTTCTGGATTGCAGAGAAAGACGCATTGCCAGTGCTTTCTGACTTGGCATTGTCATATCTTATTACACCGGGAGCTCCGTGCCATCGGAACGATTGGCATCGGCTATAAAAAGTGTGGTTTCTGACACCAGAAGCCGAATGACCGATGAGCACATAACTCAACGCGTCTTCCTAAAATCTTTGTCTAACGATTATTGGTAAAATCAGAAGTTTTTAAGTTTCGAAGATTTAACTGAATAAGTTTTTTTTTATGCTTTGTAGTTCGAATGCTCTAGTTTGAAAGATGATGAATTAAAAAGTAAACACTGCTTTCGTTCCATAAATTTAAATTCATGAATAAGTTTTCAGAACTTCTTATGTTATATATGAAATAAAAAATAAATATCTTTTGTTAATTTAATAAATATATATTAAATCTATATTTTTTTGCGCAGTCAGATTGTAGTTCTTATTACGCGTCAAATGACGCCTCAATTACCTCAATAGACCTGTTCATTGTTAAGATCCGGGCTTTTATTGAAAAATATCGAAAATATCGATAATATCGATGTTTTTGACACCAAAATATTTATATCGAAATGATACTTTTTCAATATCGCCAAAAATATCGATATAGATATTTTTGAAATATTCGACAACCCTAACCTTGAAAGTGTTCAAGCTCCGTTTGTAACTAGACCTCCTTTTCCAATGCAAATACAATAAGAATTATTGTATGAAAGCGTCTGGGTCCATACATTTTTCCGGAAGCGACCTAAGCCTGCCTTGAGAGATGGTGTATATTAAGACCCTCTTCTGGTCTAAATTTTTTGTTTGATTATTTTTATGTTGACATCCAAGTTGTTAAAGGCGAGCATTAGAAATAAGCGCGGACAACTCTTAGATGAGAGTCCAGGGGGTGTTTTGTAACTGTACAGAAGGAATTGCTAATCTGCGACCACATAAAGTATTTATATTATTCTTTATAAACATCTATATTGATATAGCAGTCATGTCCGTCTGCCGTCCGTCTGTTTCTAATGCTATTCCTGTGATTTTTAATGCTATCATAACCAAACTTTGGGAAGGGTCATTTGGTAAAATAGGCTGCACATTTGTACGAAAGAACTGGATGAGACTAGCATATACAGCTGCCATAGGAACTTGATCAGCGTCTGGGTTCAAAACTCAAATTTTAACCCGTATAAAGACTTTTCTATGATTGCGGTTAAAAAAGTAATTAAAAAAAATGCGGGTTTTTCAAAAGAAAGTAAATGCATTTTTAATCAAACTTAGAATGAACTTTAATCAAATATATAATTTCCATTTTGTTCGATAACCTTTTGCCATCTTCCCGGCAATTTTTGTATTCCACGCTCATAGAACTTCTGGCCTTTATCTGCAAAAAACTGAACCAAGTGCGATTTTATAGCCTCATCATTGCCGAAAGTTTTACCATTTAAGGAGTTCTGCAAAGATCGAAATAAATGGTAGTCTGATGGTGCAAGGTCAGGGCTATATGGTGGATGCATCAAAACTTCCCAGCCAAGCTGTCCCAGTTTTTGCCGGGTCATCAAAGATGTGTGTGGTCTGGCGTTGTCATGATGGAAAATGACACCTTTACGATTGATCAATTCTGGCCGTTTCTCGTTGATGGCTGCATTCAATTTGTCCAGTTGTTGACAGTAAACATCCGAATTAATCGTTTGGCTCCTTGGAAGCAGCTCAAAATATACCACACCCTTCCAATCCCACCAAACAGACAGCATAACCTTCTTTTGGTGGATATCAGCCTTTGAAGTGGTTTGAGCTGGTTCACCATGCTTGGACCATGATCGTTTTCGATTAACGTTATTGTAAACAATCCATTTTTCATCTCCAGTTATGATTCGCTTTAAAAATGGATCGAATTCATTGCGTTTAAGATGCATATCACAAACGTTGATTCGGTTTGTTAAATGAATTTCTTTCAATTCATGTGGTACCCAAATATCAAGCTTTTTTCACCAGTCCAAGACTTTGTATGTGATAATGAACGGTTGATTTTGGTATATTTAACTTCTCTCTCCTATCTCACGCTCAGTTACATGACGATCCAATTCGATTAATGCTTTGATTTGGTCATCATCAACTTCATTTGGCCGACCTGAACGTGGCTCATCTTCAAGTGAAAATCTCCAGAACGGAATTTTGCGAAACCAATTTTGACACTGTCTTTCTTTTAAGGCTTTATCACCATACACATCACGTAACTTTTTAGCAACTCTCTCTGCGCTTTTTCCTTTACGGAAATAATAAAGTAAAATATGACGAAAATGCTCTTTTGTGGACTCCATATTAAAAAAGGGCGCCAATCAAACAAATGTAAACAAAATTACGCGCACTTTTTTTCTAAAGCAAGCTAATAGTGACAGCTAATAACTGACAAAAGAAAGAATGCAATTACAGAGTCACAAGCAGTTAAAAAAATTATAAACGCCGACTATATGAAAAATCCGCAATTACTTTTTGGGCAACCCAATATGCCAAACAAAAAGATAGGTCTGGAAAAAAGTCTTGGTGAGAAAAACTTTTTTGTTTTCAATGCTATCTCTCTGAAACTTGTTAATAATCAATATTGTATGGTCCCCACAAATTTGCCAAATTTTTTTAAAAACGGGATGAAAATAGCATATAGCTGCCATAGGAACGATCGGTCGAAAAAATACTTCTATTGAGAAACCTTTTTTGTTTTTAATGGTAGTAGTAGTAGTAGTAGTAGGTTTTTATTTCTTTTTTTTTTGTAAATAGAATAACTTAAATTTATATAAATCTAAGGAATGGTATACAAAAAAAATATAAAAATAAAAATATTAGTTACTCGGCGACTTGGTTAAAAGAACCGTCTGTCGCTCACCGCCTCGCACCCTCTACACGTAGCTTAATACACCTGGCTTCCCGGGTCTTCCCCAGAAACCAGATCGTTCAGCCATGCACTTTGGGTTTGCGATTTAGTGCTAGCAGGATTTACAAATGTTATTAATAACTAATACTAAAAAACTAAAAACAAAATTTCCTTTTTAAAATAATCCCTTTATGATTCTGTTTCTATATGCTAATGCTTTAATTACATAGCTCTGTAGTTGTTATGTAGCTGTAGCTGTTATTGTTCCATCTAGTGTTTCATTTGCAAGGTGCGGTAGTGCATACTCAAGGGTTGCTTCGAGCTAAATTTAAGAAGACTACCAAAAATAGCTTGCCAACTGCGCGGCGTTCACTTTTATGCCTTTTAAAAAAAGAGATTCCATTTAGTCTTCTAATGGTGCTCCAGTACGATTTGCTGTCACGAATATCTTCTAGAGATGCGGCTAGCTTTTCGTAAAACTGATTTTTTGGCTTCTTGACAAATGTATTTGTATGAGTTGTTTGCTTGCTGATACCGAATCATTGATTCTTCCGAGTTTTCACTTTTGGCGATTCTAAGCAGTTTAAACGATTTGTCTCGCGCTAATTGACATTTTCTGTTGTACCACTCCTGTTTGAACGATGTTCCAACACTTCTACTCTGGGTTATCGCTGAGTTTGTGATACAGTTTGTGAGACCACTTATTTCTTCAAAATTGGAGTTCGCAAGGTTGCATGGTAGAGAGACGATGATGCTGTCTAAATTTCTTCTGTACGTATCCGCATGTTTATATGACCATCTTAGCTTTGGAAGTAGAAAGAGTTGTTCAGTGCAAGTTGGTTGGTCGATGCAGAGGCGCTTCAAGGGGCATATGATCCGAGAAAATCATTTCGTTTATTTTAAGATCTTCTAGCATCTCTAACCACGAGCCTCTCACCAAACAATAGTCTATCGTGGATCGAGCAGTACCTCTTATAAAAGTGTGAGCTCCTATTGCATCGCTATTAGATCTTCCATTTGCCAAAGTGAAGCCAAAATATTCTCCGAGTCAAAAACTTGCGGCCATTAGAGTCTAGGACTTTAACTCTCGTTTCCCTTCTTTCCGATAAATTGTTTGGCACCAACTGAGGGTTAAATCCACATATTTGCGTTTCACCGATCCTCGCATTACAGTCACCAATAATCATCAGGTTATCCTTGCATTCCGAATTAATTAGAACGTCACACAATTTGGATATATCTTCATCCCATTTATTGCAGTTAATGTAAACGGGTAGAAAAAATAGTCTGTTGCGCTTGCGCTGATCTTAAAGAGCGTGATTTCTTCAATTTCAATAAATCGGAATGTTTTTAATGGTAGCGTCTTTATACTTTCCAGTTATGAATATTATGTGTTTCCACGCAATGTTGGAGATTTTGATCAAAATCGGATAAAAATATCGTATAGCTGTCATATAACAAACATGCAGGCATATATCATGCTCCAAGGGTATATTAACTTCGGTCAAGCCGAAGTTAGCTTCCCTCTATTTTATACCCGTTACTCGTAGAGTAAAAAGGGTATACTAAAGTCGTGCAAATGTATGTAACAGGCAGAAGGAATCATTTCCGACCATATAAAGAATATATATATTCTTGATCAGCATCAACAGCCGAGTCGATTTAGCCTTGTCCGTCTGTCCGTCTGTCTGTCCGTCCGTCTGTCCGTCTGTCTGTATGAACATATAGATCTCAGAGATGGTAAGAGATAGAGGTTTGACATGTATGGGACAAATGCTTCTTTTATCTGCACGCAGATCAAGTTTGTTTCAAATTTTGGCCACGCCTTCTCCCGCCCCCGCAAATTGGAAAAAACGGTATATCTCTTACACTTAAAATAAAAAAATTTATATTTTAAAAAAAAAAAATAAAACGATTTGCCGAAGAAATGATAAAGTATTTAAGTTATGAGCAAAAAGTGAACCACAGCCCCCCCGCTACCACCCCTCCCACCCTAAAAAAATGTTGCATACTTTTTGGATGGTCACACTAAGAAACGCAGGAACACTGTTAAAATTTTTTTCTTGATAAATAAAAAAAATAAAAAAATTAAAAAAAAACTTTAAACCCCCCCCTTCTTTTTTTTTTTCCCCCCTTTTTAAAAAAAAAAAAAATTGCGATTATCTCATTTACTTTGGAAGATATTAATTTAATTCCGCTAAATTTGTCATTTCGCCCACTGTGCGATGTATGGAAAATTCGATTTTTGGGACACAAATTTAAACAAATATTTTCAAATTCGTTAAATCTCCAGGTCGGAAAATCAAATAACATTTGACTTTCACCATTGACTTCAACTGATTCTACTGATTCTGATATTCGTTCTATACTGTTGAAGGCGCAGCGAAGCGCGACGGGTTGTATGCTAGTCTTGATATAAAACCGGCAAATATTGATCAAAAAGAATGTTTCCGATTCCTTTAAAAACTGTTTTACACGAATACTGAGCCACTTTTCCTTAAGTCTTGGACGGAAAAGACGAACACATGACCTGAAACTGGCTATAACTAAGACCCCTTTAACCCCTTTAACCCACCTCCCAAAATGCTGCACCTGCTCTTTAGTGAGGGCCAAAACATTTTTTAGAAATATATTTCAATTTTTGATACAAACATGAAATTTGGAAGCTCAATTACTAAATGTCTCTTCTGTTTAGCAACGTTTGGTTCTGCGTGTAAAGATCAGGCGATGTTGGTCCACACTGTTAACCATTTTGGCATCAGCCGATTGGGATCTGGGACGCTGACGCTGACGCTGCTCAGGTACTTGCAAGTCTAACTCGGCGGCTTGGATCAAGCGCTCGAAATTGATATGTCCAGGTGTCATGGCTGCGCGTAGTTCATCTGGTGATTCGTCCGCCTTTTTGGGTGTAAGAGGAAGGGATTTCACAGCCAGGGGGGAAGGGGCAGAGGGGCTTCCCAGCCCCAATTCTTCCGTCTCCTTAAAGAAACTCGCTTTTTGCTGCTCCTCCGGTTCCGAGTATAGTGCCTCCTCGTCCACTTCATGGATAACTTCCAATTTATCAAATTTAGGAAACCTAATGCGTTTTGGCGGCATTGCCAGCGGCTTTTGCTCCAACTCACAGACAGTCTCCGATGTGTCGGATGTGGAGCTGGAGCTGGAGCTCTCTGGTTGCTGGTTTGGAAAACCTCATCATCCTCTTCCGCCAGCAGTTCGAGTGCTCTGATCAGCTTGTCTGTGGTAATTCCATATTCCATGAGCAGCTGCCTGAGTTCATCCACTTCATTGGCTTCCTGCACTTCCATTGCGGTGCCGGTGTCTACAAAGTTCAACAAGGAGTCACCCGATTGCACTGATCTATGTGTACCCAGGGAAAGACCCATCAGCGATTTGCCCGTGTTGAAGGATTTATGCATCAGCTTGGTTAGTTTCATCAGCGATTTACCCGTTTCTATAGATTTGTGCTTCAACTCGGGCAACTTCATCAGCGATTTCCCGGTGTTCAAGGATTTATGCTTCAACTCGAGCAAAGAGTCGCCCGTTTGCACAGATTTATGAAGTTCGGTCAGAGACTCCTCCGTTTGCAGCAAACTATGTGTGAGCTCTTTCACCTGACCCTCTGTTAGATCAAACTTTCCCGGCACTCGCCTAGGGGCCAAGCCGCTTCTGTCATCTTCCCTGAACCAGAGTACCTCCAGCTCCAGCTTTTTGTATTCCGTCTTTGTAGCCGGCTGCCCGCCCAGCTTGTGATAGAATGCCATAAGACTCCCATCGTCCCGGAGGTTCATCTTTTTAGGCTGCTGACGCAAAGCGTTGTATTCCATGAAGGCTCGTTGCCAGGGTTCCCGAGGAACATGCTCGTAGCGTACCAACGGACCACCGGTCACAGGATCCACCTCTACGTAGGTGGCTCTCAGCATACCAGAGGGACAGGACCCTCGTCTTACACTTATAGACCGATGGATGCTGCTTTGTGACGTTTGGCTAAGCTCATCATCAGCTTCATCATTCTGCGGATCGATGTACGCTATCAAACGTTGCCCATTCACACGCGCTGTGCCCACACCGCACAAATCCTCCCAAGAGCTGCTAGCGTACATTTTGTTTGCGGTTGTTTATTTTTTTGAAAATTTTTTACTTAAAAAAGATTTACGAATAATTTTTGGATTAAAATGTACTGTTTTGTCTCAGCGGTTGAAAAATTCTAATGAAAAATAGGGAGGGAACGCAAACGGGTACAAATGAGTTTGAAAGAAAAGGGCAGGATTGCTTTGATGGATGTGAAATTTACTCAATACTGAAATTAACTACTTAAAGGTGGGAGAGACGAAATCTACAAAAGTCAGGTGTAGTTCACCTAGAGGCCTTATGGTCCATTGTGTAAGGGTGTGTACCAGAGTCCGGCACGTTCCTATCTGCTCTGCGGCAGCGATGCCAACACACCGACAGTATACAAGCTTATTGTGCTCTCTTTTGCTAGGACAAGGAAGTTTTTGCATGGCTAAACACACACGCAACGCCAGAATGAGCAGGTGTGTTTTGCCGGTGGAATTAATAAGGTGAAACCGAGCGAGACAGCGCCCTCTCTGTTTGTAGGGTCAAAATGCCAGTGGGTTTTGAATGTTTTAAATGTGTCTTTCTATCTCAAAGGCATACATTAACTGGCCCTCAACAGAGCCGGGCGGCTTCACCTTGTTAATTCCACCATGGTCTAGAGTCTAGACTGTCTGGCTAAAAGCAAAGTCTCCATTTAAGACTGACCCGTAAGAGTCGAACACAATTCGCTATGCCTTAGAGCAAACAAGGCATATACTTTCCAATACCAATACTTTCTCTCACTTGATCCTGATGTAAACCATCTTGAAAAAGAGCCAGTGCATACTCCCACCCGACAAATAAACGTTTGTAGACGAACCTAAGAGATTTACGATGTAAAAATGTAAAATTGACTGTACAGCTCCTCCAACAAGGCCAAGCCAAGCCTTCTCACAATCTCTTTGAGTGTGTGCTTTAAATTTGTCGCACAAGTGAAAGGGACCTACAGTTTAACGTCGAATCCGAACGGCAGAGTTTGAGAATTTGAGAGATTTATGATAGTTTCTTTTAAAAAATAGGTTTGAATAGAGGAATTGAGCTGCGCTTTGTTGGAGCTCTGTTACTAGGGCACAGCCTACTCTTAGCTCTTCAAACTGCTGAAGAAACTTTGCTTTCATTTCTGATGTTTGATTGATTTCCTTGATTATTTCATCGACGCAGATTCAAAATATGTTTTCTTAACCCGTGGGTCAAGCAGAGTGGACTTGACCAAAATTGTATTGCTTTAAAGAGGAGTTCGACGAGCAGTAGCAAAATTTTTGATTTCATTTTCATGCCGCACAATCGTCTTGGTAGCAATACTGAAAATGGAATTACCCAGCTCACGGAAACGTATTTTTTCTTGTCTGACTTTTTCGGTGATTTCTTTGAAGGGTTCAAGAAGATATATAAAATTACGACACATATTTCTGTATGTTATCATTCCGGTACACTGCCCCATTTGGCCTGCACGCTGAGTTCGAGTGTAATAGTAGGGTAAAGTCACCGGTTGTGGACACCCCAGTCTATTTTTTTGACAGGTAACAGATGCCGCCAAACTGAGTAATGTTAAACTTATAGTTTGACAGTACACATAATCTGAGCCAATACCGAAGTGTAAAAAAAAACCGAGAAAATTTTTCCGAGTTTCTATTTTTTTCAATTTCCGCATTGTGTTTAATCGAAACAAAACATTGAAAAGAGGTGAGTATTATACTTTGTGATTTAGTGCATTTACTGTACTTTGTGATGTGATATCAAGTTTCAGCGAAATGTTTGTGTTGTGTAAGTAAAAATGGCTACCATTTCCAAGATTGGACACACTTTTGCACCGGTTGTGGACACCCTCGTTTTTTGTGTTTAAAGCGTGTGTTTGGCCATAAAACTGTCAAATATTGTTGTTTATTTTAGTGTAACATAATTTAACAGCACTTTTATGAATTTTTGTGCATTTTTAGCAATGTCAACGCCAAAAAAATCGTCCGATTTAACAAAAATCAATTTTAATGGGCTGGTCGATGCCTCATCAATAAGAAGGCCGTCAAAGCTACAGCCAAGAAATATGGGCTTCCTCGAACCACTTTGATCCGGTATTTGGAGAAATTGAAGATGACTTCATTAAGGCTGTCGACAAATCTCAGAGAAGCTGATCTTGGTGAAGACAATCAGCCTCGTATCATCGTTTCCGCCGATCCCAATATTGGGCGAGAAGAAGAGGTGTTAACCTCCCTCCCCCGAACCATCCACTTCACGAGCGTCTTCCGCTAGCCGCTTATCACTGTTGAATGAAATTGGGCCGGTGCAAGGAACTTCTCCGAAAAAGCCATCGAATCGCGGTCGCAACTTCTCCGGAAAGCGTCGAGGTTTTGCGCGAGAATGCAAAAAAATCAGCTGAGCGCGCAGCCAAGCGTGATTCTGAAGAAGACCACCCAGAAAGGTGGCCGGCCAGGAAAACGACAGGCAACAAAACCAGCCAAGCCGTCGGCCAAACGCGATGCCAAGAAGAAGGCGTCTTCGTCATCGGAAGAAGACGAAGATGTGATTTGTTTGGCGTTCTTGCCAAAAAAAAAACTGACCGCTGCAAATTCGATCCATTTCGATGTTTGCGATCGTCCTGCACTTTTGAAGTGCGCTGGCATGACGGCCTGCTATTTCACATGCAAATATTGCATTTCGGAATAATTTTTGATGTGAAACATCTTTAATTTCGGTACGCAAGATTTTAGTAGAAGTAAAATTTGATTTTCGCGTCACGTGACGCTGGGGAAAGAGGGGTGAAAGAGGACAGAAGAAGGGGGGAAAGAGGGTGGAAAAAGGAGGGAAAGAGGTGATGAAAGAGCCGATGAAGGTGGTAATGAAAGAGATCATGACAGAGGTGATGAAAGAATTGATGAAAAAGGTGATCGTACATCACGTACGTTGATGAAATAGGCGATGAAAGAATTTATAAAAAAGGTGATGAAAAAGGTGATATTTGAGGTGATGAAAGAGTTAATAAAAGAATTGATGAAAAAGGTGATGTAAGAGGTGATGAAAGAGGTGATGCGAGAAGTTATTAAAGAGGGGGAAAATAGGATCAGTGACTAAAGAGTGACGAAAGAGTGAATAAGCAGTGACAAAGCATAAGGTGTCACATCAAAGCCTCATGAGTGTTAACGACAATCACATTTTTTTTTTTCATTTTGCCACTGAAGGCCATCATTATACCCTTGGAGAGGGTATATTAAAATTGTCCGGATGTTTGTAACGCACAGAAGGAAGCATCTCCGACCACATAAAGTATATATATTCTTGATCAGCATGACGAGCTGAGTTGATATAACCATGTCCGTCTGTCCGTCTTTCCGTCTGTTTCTATGCTATCTCCTCCGTCAGTTTTAAAGCTATCTCAACCAAACTTTGCACGAAGTCTTTTGGTACAAATACGCTGCACATTTGTCGGAACCGGCCGGATCGGATGACTATAGCATATAGCTGCCATAGGAACGATCGGTTGAAAAAGTAGTTTTAGTGAGAAAAACTTTTTTGTTTTCAATGCTATCGCTCCCAACCCCCGTATTTATAAGTTTTCTATGATTTCACATAATTTCACCGAGATTTATCAAAATCGGATAAATAGCTACAAAAGATAGCAGAAAAAAGTCTTAGTGAGAAAACTTTTTTGTTTTCTCTGCTATCGCCAACCCTCGTATTTAAAAGTTTTCTGATTTCACATAATTTCACCGAGATTTATAAAATTGTATAGCTGCCATACAAAAGATAGGTCTGAAAAAAAATCCTATTGAGAAAAAATTGTTTGTTTTCAAGGCTATCGCTCCCAAACTTTGCACAGATCTATATTATATACTACCACCCAATTTTGTCAAGTTTGATTTAAATCGGATGACTATATAAGCATATAAAACTGGCATATATCATGCTCCAAAGGGTATATAAACTTCGGTACAGCCGAAGTTAGATTCCCTATTTTTTGATATTTTTTTGTTAGTGAAGTCTTTTTTAAATAAATAAAAGTTCTTTTTTATATCAATTCATGGCCATTTTACTCCATATTTTTCCATTTCGAGGATGTTACAAGGGTGTCCACAACCTGGTACAAAAAAAATTTTGGCCAAAAATCATCACTTCACTATACATGGCTGCAAATTTTTTTCCATTTGTCGAGAACAATAGGTGATATCAGAGAAAGTTAGCTAAAGTCGCTAGCTTTACAATGATGTTCATATCACCACATAATGTTGACTTGGAAAAAGTTATTAGTGAAAAATGCAAGTGCGTCCACAACCGGAGACTCTCCCCTAGTGAACAATTTGTACTGCGATTTTCTGTGCATCAACTTTAATAAAAAAGTTTTCAAAATTTTGCTTCACATGTCCAGAGCACAAGAACGAGTTATTCGGAACAGTTCATTTTCGGAAAAAATTCAATATTTCGGCATCCCTATTTTGCAGCTTATAAGGTTTTTTTTTAAATAATTTTCGTCGAACATTCTTAGCAGTAGATAGTGAAACTACTTCAAACGTTTATCTTTTAATAACCCGATACATTCCATTAGATTGCAAGATGATTAAAACCAGGGTTCCCCTAAGAAGAGAGCCCGAAAATTTGACTACTGTGTCTCTCTCTAACACACAGTGATGCACGACTTTGGCAAGCATTCGGTTTAAGTTAGCTACTATGTTCTCTGTAATACAGTACACTTGTTATACAGTAACTTGTAGTTGCGGCATACTCGTGCAGATCTCTGGTTCTGGGCAATATTTTGGATAGAGTGATCGGAAAATGGGACCAGCCAGGTTCTGTCCTAAATCAAGGTATCCGTTGTGCTACTGTCAACATGTTCTTGTCCGAGAGTGATGGAGTATTGTTGGCAGTGGCGTACGCCGGTGGGGGTTTGGGGGTTAAACCTACAGTTTCAGTGTTCAATTAGAAGCATAGCAGCCATATTCGCGGTCACATTGCCACTTAGCCGACTTCTTCAACTTAATCAGCGGGACTAGAAACAGCGATGAAATTTACAGAGACCGTTGCAACCGAACTGAAGGATATGCAAAAAAAAAATGCTGTAACTGTGTTGGAAAACATATTTTCTGAGGTTTCAGCGTTTTATATAATTTCTAATGTGATTCCCTAGACGCTTAAGGACTGCCAAATGGTAGCTCCGACCAGTCAAGGTCACATGCATCCGCACAGATACATTTAAGGGTTGCTATATTTCTGAAATTTTTGGATTCTGCATTGTTGCTGATTGAAAACAGGCTATCTAACCATAAATAAGTGTTCCTTGGCTTTAGCTGCATTCAAAAATATAATCAAAATTACCGACTCGGAAGATGACAGCAATGCAAAATATATTTGGGAACGCTATGCTTCGTTTGTTACCTGCTCAACTGCAGAGGAAATCCAAAATAAACTTTGGAGACGACACATGGCCAACGCCTTGCTCCATCCAAAACCTAGCAAGAAGCAATGCAGAAAACTGACGCTGTGGTTTTCCCAAATGTTTCTATTCTGTTGCAAATATTCATGTCATTGCCAATTACAACATCCGCAGCCGAAAGGTCTTTTTGTTCTTTGAAGATTTTAAAGACATATTTGAGGAATTGGATAGGGGAAACCCGATTAAATAGACTGGCCCTTTTATATATTAATCGTGACATTAAGGTCAGCGCCGAAGACATAATGAATTTGCTCGCTATGGAGCAAAGGAGATTGGAGATTGCTATTAAATAAGTAATTTATTAGGAAAATAGCAAAATATCCCGTCGTGCTTCGCTGCGCCTTCAACAGAATAGAACCAATGCACACCCAATTCCCACACACATACCAATCACTCCCTCCCGCCCCACCCACATCCCACCCACATCCCTTCCACTTCCCGCCACATTGCACCCACTTCAAAAAACAACTTTCCACTCACATCACAACCACGTCCCAGTGGGCATCCCGGCAGTATTTCCAACATCGGAAATCAAAAAATAAAAATGAATTCTTATTTTGACCTTACAAATGGAGTTTCAAGTCAATCGGATGAAAAATAATATTTTTCCAATACAAACTTTTCCCACGCTTTTCCAACTTTTACAGGTGGGATATTTCAAAAAACCGCGTTAGGACGCACTTTGACCACATACTGAAACTCCTGTCAAATTGCTATACTCCACCTGACTAGTTTGATTTAAGTTGTTCAGAAAACACATAGAAAAATCTTTTCGGGCTTGACTGGGAATTGAACCCGGTACCTAATGCACTTAACGTATGGAATGAAGCGCCGACACATTCAGCCGTCGCAGACTTTTGCAGATTCACATCTAGAGTCTAGTTGAAAAAAAAAACAAGAGAGAGATCAGAAAGAGAGCCAACTCGCTCTATCTCTTGTATCTCTCTCCGCCGAAAACCGGTTTTGGTGGAATTTCGCTAGAGCATTGCAGTGTGGTAATTGTTATATTCAGAGAACTCCATCTTGTCTTCACAGTATCCAGAGCAGAGTTCTGTCAGTATGTTAAGGGTATATTTTTATTGCTGGTACCCATATTTCACATGAATCCTTACCTCATAGATCCCCACGCTTTCTCGGTCCCTCTCTGCTGGGGTATTTCATAGAGTTGCAACTTCTCTAGAAACATTTGTACCTCTTCAATAAAACACAAACTCAATGGGAACCATTCTTTTTTTGTTTTGTTTAATAACTTTAAGTACGTTTCTTTTGTAAAAAGATCTCTACATTCATTTGTTGGTTTTGTTTACTTTCTTTTTTTTTATTAAATACAAATATTAAATTATTAAAAAAAAAACATGTAAAACTTCGAAATGCGCAGTTGCTGGTCGATCCGAAATACTTTTCACGATACTCTCGCTGTGTGGACTTTTTTGGGTCCCTGGTAAGTAAGTGGGGGCGCAGGGGAAAGGTGTGCGCGGGGCATAATTACTGTGTTAGAATACTACGCACAAGAGTAATCCGAGTTGATATTTTGCTATCGTTGTGATTTGTTTTGTCTTTCGTTGGAATAAATTCTTTCGTTTGCCGATGGAGTGTGTGTGAGGGAGAGAGAGCGGGCGGAGGAGACACTGTGGAATTACGGAATTGGAGTTTGTTGTTTTTGGCGGAATGAACGGCTAGCTAGCTCTTGGCAGGTGTGAGTAGGTGTTGCAGCTTGTGTGAATGCGATGTGTCTAACCGCTCATGACCATGCGCACAAACTCCTCATAGTTGATGTTGCCCTGCTGATCCTCCATATTGGCCAGCAATTGCTCCACCTCCTCATCGGTTAGCTTCTCGCCCAAAGTGGTCAACAGGTGGCGCAACTCTGCGGAGGATATATAACCGCTGGCATCCTTATCAAAGTGACGCAGTCCCTCAATGAAATCATCAGCCGTGTCACCCGAACGTGCCTTTGATATGGCCTGATAGATGGGCAGAAATACCTCAAATGAGATGCGCTCATCCGATTTCAACTGATGTGTGCACTTCTTGACATCCGACTCGGTGGGATTTTGGCCCAAAGCCCGCAGGCACTCACCCACTTGGCTCAGTTGGATTTTGCCATCGCCGCGATTGTCGAACAAATTGAAGGCCTCCTGGAATTCTGCAAAATAAATCAAGATAAAGTCAGAAAAAATTAGTAAGAGGCAGCTACAACCTTCCAGAGTGGTAAATGTGGGCTTCACATGTGCCGTGTAGTAATACATGATGAGAAATGAAGCCGTTTTGGCTGGCAGCTGCAACTGTGGCTGCTGCGCCAGCGGCTAATGTTGCAGCTAGTTTGAGTCCGTTTATGGATGGCACGCACAGATGGCGCAGGTGACTACAAAACGAACATACCCTCCCCTCCTGATAGGTTAGATAACTTGAATAGTGAGTTGGTGGAAACTTGCTTTTAGTTTCCATTTCCACTTCCGACTCGACTTGAACCATTATACCAGCGAACTTGAAAGCAATTCATGGAAGAATCGTCAAAAAAGATTCACCTAATGAAGGCTAGGAGTTCATAGAGTTCTAAAGAAGATATTGAAACAGTTTTGTAGCTTCTTGTGTATATGTCGTTGGTAAGTACATCTGGTAAAAACATTGTCAAACAGAAGAACGGCTAACAGAAGTTAGAAGAACAGTTTAATACCTTTTTCCCACTGGCACATTGTAGAGTTCTTCCTCGATCTCATTTAATGTGCTTATTTCCTCATAAGCTGCCTTCAATGTTCGACACAGACCCAGATAACCTAGTGTTCTGATTTTTGTTAGGTTTTAAATTGAATAGCTTGTCAAATTCTAGAATTTCATGGGGAAATTAGGCCTAGATCATCATGGGTCAAGTGTCAAACAGTGTGTTACATTTCAATATTTAGCCTTTTTCCGCTAAAAAGCCTAGAATTTCTATCGATATGCTATCGAATTCCCAAGTGTCACCAATAGGAACACCTTGGGGAAATAGTTTTTAGCACTGTGACAGCAGTTAGAATGTTAAAATGAATAAATCTATATATATACAAAATCAGTTCCTTATATCTGTAGAACGGCTGAACTGATTTGTAAGAATAGCAAAAAGACAAGCATTCAACGAAATTTCTAACATTTTATAATAAGTGTTTAGACTTAGATTATTATGAAAATTCAATAGTTGGCAATTGTCGACGGGTAAATAGGAGATGCAAGGTGAGACCAATGATCACGTATGGATCTATCGTGTGGGGTGATAGAGCAAATTTCCTCACACTAAGGACACAGCTGCAAAGGTTGGCTCTAGAAGTCCTGATCGAGCTAACACCACTCCACCATATCATCTGCTCAAAGGAGAAACCCACATTGCTCAGACTGACAGCAGAAGATTAGACCGGAACTACATAGTAAACCTGAGGGAGTCAGAGCTTAGAGACACGAGATGTATACGTCGTTACTGTACACAAAAGTAATTATAAGAGAGATTGACACCCCAAGAAGCTGGACTTTTGGTAGCTGGACCTGGAACGAAAAGGTTCAAGTCAATGGGAGAATTTGCAAGCATATTTCAAGCCGAAGTATGTGCCATCTCCCGTTTCAATATGGGGAAAAACTACCATTATAGAGCAATCCATCTAATATTAACACAACACTCACAACGCTTAAAAATAATAATTTCCATTTTAAACTTATTTTCAAAAAAAAAAACAAATTATAAACTAGGCAGCAGGGACAAGCTGTCCCTGTGCTGGATACCGGGACATAACAACATCCCCATCACAAGAAGGGAGCTCCTTAGAAGGGAAGAACAGCCATCTGGGTAAACACCACGGGCAAGAGTCAAGCAAAAGCATTAGTAGTGGACCACAACCTGAAAAGGTTTCATAAATTGATCCAACAAGTATAGAATACCCTCAGCATTCTGGCAGGGATCTACTTGGGTCACTGCAGGCTGCGGGGTCACCTGTATAAGCTGGGAATAATAAACACCCAACTATGTAGATACTATGTGAAGAGAAGGAAGAGTCTTCAAAAGGTATACTAGCCCACTGCGATGCTCTAGCGAAGCGCAGATTCACAGCTGACGCCCCAAACAAGATAAGTAACCCTGAACCCATGAAAATTCTGACATTCGTACAGGAAATAGGGCTGCTAGGAGAGTTGTAAACTCAGTAGGGGACACAATAGACTAGGATTGGTCGCGGTGCGTCACTTCCCCAACAATAAATAATAATAACAAAACACATAACTCTATGATCCACTGATCAA
>JAEIFU010004271.1:0-17221 GCA_018904235.1 Lordiphosa stackelbergi | reverse complement strand
AAAAAGTAAAAAATGGTACCACATATTCGTAATCTACGGTCAATTCTAAGATGTTTTCACCAAGAAACCATGGTTCTAAAATCAATTCCTAGATCCCGCTTTTGGTTTGAAATTTGAGTTTTTTTGAAATAGGTTTAGCCACAGTTGTTTTGGAGTTTCTTAAAATATCTTTTGTGTTTTTGATCAGATCCTGACGAAACTAATTATCAGCACTCTTGTTGAGACCAGGACTTTAAACTTAAAGGACCAAATGTCCTTAAAAGGACAATTTTCTTATTTTTATTATTTTAAGATGTATTTATAGACAAATCGTTCACATCAACGATATAAAATTTGAATTGTCCTTAAAATGCATGTAATTGTGGGAAATAATTTCTAAATATGGAAGTTGCATTTATATGATTTTTTTTTGTTTTTCGTGGTATTTATTTGGAAAAAACACATTTAACTAAAAAAGTCCTTTTTGCTGTTAATTTTTGGTATTCTTCGCCCTCGTATAGCAACTGCCATTACATCTTCGCGGGTTTTCTGCAACGCGTTGGGAAACAGCACACATCTTTCAGTAGCTTGAATATGTAAAGGAATTCCTGGAACAGGCAATGGTGGATCGTCGAACTCTATGTACTCTAACAAGTGCTCGTACGGAATGCTAGCAGTAAATGGGGGCTCGGATAAAATACTGTCGTCCTCTACATTAACCATTTCATAATACTCCGTACAATCAAAATTAATAGAATGCTTTTTATAAGCTCTTAGTTTTGTTGGGTCGTACAGATTATCACGATAATGCAGAATTTTCTTTATGGCTCTCTCACGGATACATTTTCTGTCATCAAAAAACATGGTCAGTAAAATACTTTCCGGATGAGCAAAATACGAATTGTTGTTGACAACAGTATTAACAATTTCCCGAAGATTTGGTGGTAAATATCTCGTCATCCTTATAAATTTGTGAAGCAGTGCACTTCCGTATGCAACCGAGCTGTAGAACTTGATGTTAAAGTACATTGGAACATAAACTTTCATAATGTAAGTTGCTAGAGTTTCCAAATTTTCCGACGGTGAATTTGTCGTCACGTAAGCTCGTAAAAGACGACTAGCTTTTTGTTAACCAACGTGAGTGACAAATTTTGCCTGGTTTTAAGCTGGCCAAATCGTCTAAACAACAACCATCTGAAATTGCTTTTGCTATTCGGTACAAATATTTTACGTCGGTCGAAAGAGCTTGCTCGTTATCAGGTTCTAATGGAGGCATATTTTCCAACAAAATAGATTTAAAATCGGGTACAACCTGAATTTGTTCACAATCTTCTATTAACTTCATAATACTTCCACTAGCAGTTCGTGGTCCACTCGTAGATGACTTGTCCAATGCAGTAAACAAATGACGAAACGGTAATTCATTAAAATGCAGCAAACAAACAAACCAATGCAACGGTCTACCCAGCGATAATTCGCATCTTCGTAAAATACCATTTTCGGTGCCAGTGTTGGTAACTTCCCCATCGCAGCAAATGCCAATAAGATTAGCGAGAGAAATATTCTTTTTATTTAAAAAGTCGAATATTTCAGTTTGCTTTGTAAAAGCATCTTCAGCGTCAACTTTTAAATAGCCCAACAATTTGCTTTCTGGTTCTTGTAAAACTACTATGTGGGATTCTTTTACCATGTTGGGATGATGGCTTTCATTTTTTTCTCTATAACATACGAATTATTTTTTCTACCATCAAAAGCGAATGCTTGAATATTGCAATCATTGCATTGATTTCGACGAACAGATTCTCTACACTTCATTTTTTCCCTAGCAACTTTAGACTTATCCATGATAATGAAGTCACCACGATCATCTTTGAAACCAATGTCTCTGAAAAGAGCCGTAGCCAAACACGAAGCCACTCTGTCGGAAATGCCGAATCTATCGCACATCATAGCAAAATTCAAAGCATCATACCTTTTATTATACAGAGATTGTTTCGGCAAAAATATCTGTTCTACATTTGACGTGTCAAACTCGCTTTCAGATGGTTTATATGTTGGGTCTAAGGTAGTGGGCGGAAGTGTTGTCGCAAGGTCATCAACATTTGGTAATAATTCAGGTATTGTAAGTTTTCGAACGCTGTGTTGATCCATCATAAACTCTTGCAGATGATTAGGAATGACCCCACAGTAGCATGGAACTGTTTTTATGCAACGACATTTGGCAATATAAAACAAATCGTTTAAACTTGCCAAGAAGTTTGCCCAAATGTCACGCTTAGACTTATTTTTTTGACACATTTTGATAAGTGTTTAGGAAACATTTCAGTTTTCTAACGACACTTCTTTTGTGAATAATTGCAATGTTAAGTCTACTCCAAATTCGAACAATTTTTTCTGCTACAATTTCAGAAAAAATTGAATGTGAATTCTTTTTCAGAGTTTTTCCTTCTCATGCTCGCTCAAAAAAGAATATGCATTTTAAAACATCGCGGTTACTTGGCAAATTAAGCCCACTGAAATCACTTGGCAAGCCAAAAGCGGTAATATCGTAATGTGGATCAAAATTTGACCCACTCATTACTGAGCTCTCCAAATTGGAGGAATCAATTGACATTGCCGATGAGTCCATAATAAAATATATTTTCGAAAGATAAATGCTGCGGAGAAATTCGTACTGACACCTTTGTTGTTTGAATGCTAAGTGATTATTGTAGGCTGCAGTTTTAAAGAATAAGTTAATATTCTGTAATTCTTATCTCGCTTATCACAAGTACCGCTATGAATGCCTAGCATAAGTCGTGGGTCGCATCACAGCTATTGCAGACGAAATTTAATTAAATCAAACGTTATATTTGCATTTAAGTCAATAGTAAAACTGAAATGATCAATATGCTGTGCCCTTTTGTTACAGGAAATTAATTCAAATGCAACAAAATTAAATAGCTACATTGACAGATAATTAAAAAAGTTTATTGTTTTTAACGTATTATGTCCCACTGTAACTGTCTTGTAAGTTACAGTCGAACTTCCATACAACGAATCTCAAGGTTATAAGAAAACACTTTGTTTAGTAAAAAATTTGTTATATGAAGTGCAAAACTCACCAAAATGTGGTCCATTGATAAATTGGGTATATAGAAAAGTTCGTTGTGTGGAGGTTCGTTATACAGAAGATCGACTGTATTATTGATTGCGTGTGCGATAACAGTACAGTAGCCAAAGTAAGTTTGTCACGAAATTTTTCAAACAAAAGGTGGATACAAACAAACATTAAAGCGAATTGAAATTATTTCCCCAATTACATGCATTTTAAGGACAATTCAAATGTCCTTTGAGCAATAAAATATCGTTGATGTGAACGATTTGTCTATAAATACATCTTAAAATAATAAAATAAGAAAAAATAATATTTAAGAACATAGAGTGCTGAGTTTACGGTTTCGTAACGGATCGGAAAAAACACAAAAGATATTTTAAGAAAACCCAAACAACTGTGGTTAAAACACACATTTAAAAAAAATCAATTTTCCAATAAAAAAGCGAATTAAGAATTGATTTTAGAACCATGGTTTCTTGGTGAAAACATCTTGAATTGACCGTAGATTACGAATATGTGGTACCATTTTTCATTTTTCTGGGTCCATACAAATCGATCGAGGCTTTGATATGAAACACGATGCTAAATTTAAGAGCTGTTTAGTCACTGTTCTGTCACTGTCAAGACACTGTCAAGTCACTGTTTAGTCACTGTTAAGAAACTGTCAGGTCACTGTTTAGCCACAGTCATGTCCCTGTCAAGTCACTGTTTACTCACTGTCATGTCCCTTTCAAGACAACGTTTAGTCACAGGTTATGTCAGTGTTTAGTCACTGTCAAATCACTGTTTAATCACTGTCGAGACACTGTCAAGTCACTGTTTAGTCCCTGTCAAGTCACTGTTTAGTCACAGTCGTTTTACTGTTTATTCACTGTCAAGTCACTGTTTAGTCACTTTCCAGCCACTGTCAAGTCACTTGTTTCACAAGTTTTATAGCAAAATTAAATTCCAATTTTTTAATGGACCACCCTGTATATATTAAATTTTACAGTAAAGTCAAACCCGGTTCAAACTATTCAAGATTAAAAAAAAATTAGGTGTCATGGGGAGCCCGGTACGAGCAAAGCTTTTTACGACAATAAATCTTATTGAACATTTAGATACTGCCCTAAAGACACTTTTAGGAATCGTTCGGATAAACTCAAGCTTGGAATAGCAAAAAATATAAATAATTTTCAACAAATTTTGAAGTATGATATCTGAAATAAAGGAAATATATTTTTGACTGTATAAATAAATATATGGTGAAGAGCGACACCTTTTGTTGAAGACTGGTAAGGATTGTGTATAATTTTCTAACTGAATTTTTTTACAGAAAAATAATTTTTTTAAAGATTTAAGCAGATTTGTAATTAACTTTAGTAACTGAAATAACAGATTATGTTTCTGATAGGTTGATTTGATCAACTATGGGCATGTGATCCTGATTATGCTTTTTAATTCATTGATTAAGGTCGCGAGAAGATTCGATATTAAAGTCAGGAACGGATAAAGGAAATGAATTAAACATTATAAGTTATCGCACTGAGGTCACTACTTGACCTTAGGGCAGACACTGTTCCCACCCCCACTTCCCGACCACTAAACCCCCACCAGATCCGGACCATATCGCCACCAGATCCCCACCATATCCCCATCAGATCCCCACCAGATCCAGAGCAGATCTCCATCAGATCTCCACCAGGTCCCCTCCAGATCTCCACAAGATCCCCACCATATCCTCCCAGATCTCCACCATATCCCCTTCAGATCCCCACCAGATCCAGACCAGGTCTCCAATAGATCCCCAATATGTCCCCACCAGATCCCTCAACATATCTCCATCAGATCTCCACCACACCCCCAACCAAACCACTTCAGATGCAAGAAATTTAAATTTTAAACGAGTAGGAAAAATTTAAAAAAATTTTTTATTTTTCTACTGAAGAATCGCATTTGTACGAAGACAATAAGGTATTGGAGAGGAAAATCGTGTCACACGTACCGGAGATTCATTAAATTGAGTAGAAGAACTAACAGCCAAATTTAAGTATTTTGTGTGTTCACAAAAAATAAACTTGTATTTTTCTTCGTCTTCTGGTCACTTTATTTCGAGCAAAAAATCGATTTTTTTGAAATATTTTTAGTTATTGTATTTAAACTACTAAACCGATTAAAAAACAATCTTCTACGCGACTACGGGCAGTTCAATGAACTTTCGATTCATGTCTTGCTTGCTCTATCTGACAATTATGAAGTGAGATATGGCTTGAAACGTAAATGCACCTGTCGAAAAAACGAAAAAGAAATTATACTTCAAAAACGGAGCCATGAAAAAATTTTTGAAATCGATTTTTAAGATCACTATTCCAAACTACACTAAAAAAATTTTCAGTAGAAATGGATCTTTCTGGCTGTAAGCTAGTGTAATTGTAGAATTTTGTTGGATAGTTTATTTCAAAAAAATAGAGGGAAGCTAACTTCGGCTGTACCGAAGTTTATATACCCTTGGAGCATAATATAAGCTGCCAGTTTGATATATGGCTATACGATATATTCATCAAAAAAGTTTTTCTCAGTAGAACTACATTTTGGACCGATCGCTATAGTCATCCGATATGAATCAAACTTGACAAAATTGTGTGGTAGTATATAATATTGATCTGTACAGAGTTTGGGAGCGATAGCATTGAAAACAAAAAAGTTTTTCTCACTAAAACTACTTTTTCAACCGATCGTTCCTATGGCAGCTATATGCTATAGTCATCCGATCCGGCCGGTTCCGACAAATGTGCAGCGTATTTATACCAAAAGACTTCGTGCAAAGTTTGGTTGAGATAGCTTTAAAACTGACGGAGGAGATAGCATAGAAACAGACGGACGGACAGACGGACGGCTATATCAACTCAGCTCGTCATGCTGATCAAGAATATATATACTTTATGTAGTCGGAGATGCTTCCTTCTGTGAGTTACAAACATCCGGACTATTTTAATATACCCTCTCCAAGGGTATAATTAAGAAGTAGTACTTTCCGATATTATCACAGAGAGTCAAAACAAAAGATCGGAAATTTTAAGAAACTTTGACAAATTAAGAAAAATGTAGAACATTTCCGAAAACAGATTTGTGTTTTGCACACGAAAATCAGTCTTTGAATTAAGTCTGACTTTTTGGGGTAGCATGATCGATAATATGCAAATTGCAAATTAATCTTTAACACATATCTCTGGTTTATGAATCTGTTGTAAATAAATGAAAATATTTTCTTGCTCATCATTTGGTGAGCAAAGAGTAGCAAAGAGTGGTGAGAGTAGGTTTGATGGCTTCGCAGCCAGTCCTTCGATAAACAATGCTTCAATGTCTGGTCCAACAATTTATCCAAAGCTGTTGATTTCTACCGCACTTACAGGAGACTTATGTAGGTTTGATGTACCAATGTGTACGCACTGGCGTGACTCGCCACTCCAAATTAGACACAGTTACCTCTGGCAGAATTCCTTTCTATTAAAGCAATGAATCCTTTTGCCCTGGATGATTCTCCAAGCAATAGGATAGGAGTATGTTCTATTGGCTTACAGATCTGGATTCGTAATATTTGAGTGGACAATATGATATCAAGAAGTATTACCAAAGAAGATCTTCATGACAGGATCATTTTAAGATACTGAAGTGGTGTTCCAACAGTGTTCAAGTATGAACAAAATTCTATTCATTTATTGATTCCTTTTGTTTCGCTTTCCTCTTGTTGTTCAAATCGTAAAATAAATATATACAGGCCTGTTCCCGTTCCCGAATCCGAAAAATCGGAATTGGTAAGAGTTGTGATTTCTAAGAAACGATAACCAAATTAGGTCTAATCTTTTTGCCATCCAGAGAATCGATGGAAGGCCATTAGAATTTTGAAGCTAAAAGTTGAACAACAAAGTCGGTTTTTGAAAGCGAGAGCATTTTACATTTCCGATTCCGCATGATTTGATCGAAATCGAAAACGGGAACAGGCATGATTATATGTATCTATATATATGTATAAAAATCTCCTCCGTAACGGCTTGACCGATTTTAATGAAATTTTGTTTGTATATACATGGATGGTGTACCAAAGGTTTTTAACTACATTTCGTAACACTAGGTGATTTGGGTGTCCCTCTGCAGAACATTCTTTTGGGTTGACGACGCAGCTAGCTGCTCCTCTGTGTCACTCTGTGTTTTATTACTAAGAAAATTTTTATAAAATTACCAAAATATCACTTGGGCCTATCTGAATGTGTGTGTGTTACCGTAAGCAATGCCAGCAACATGTAGGGGTGGTTATTTGGGCCGTTGAACGAATGCAAACACACACACATGCGAAATGTTAATGCTTCCTTCGAAGAAATGATAACCTACACCGCCTTTTATTCAATAAAGAGAGAGAGAAACTTAGAGATGAGCGTAACAGCAGCGCTGCTTGACCGAGTTTCTCACTTGTTTTACAACAGCTCTTGCTCTTCTACGTATTTTTGACAGTGACAGAAAAATCAATTAAATATTGCACTGAATATACAACTTCATCGGGGGTGACAGAGAAATCTCTCTTCTAACAAAACACGGTAGGTTGAAAACCAAAAATATTTTCTGTGGATCCCAACTTAAAAATTTAAACTCAAACGTACAGATGTGTACATATGTGGTTTCATTAGGCTACAAAAACCATGTAATGAACCGAACCGATTAAGAACTATATGAGCTACTGAACCGAACCAGTCCTCATTTCTGAGCGGTTTGCATTCTCGTTATTAAAGCACTTTTGCAAAGCAAAATCAAATGGAAAGTAAGCCCAGAAGGTAGAATGACGGTTCCGTTCAAGAATTAGTCATTTTCAAGAAATCTGAAAACCATTTTAGTTACGAAATCAACATACGTCATATCAATGAATGCAATAAACAATTCGAATGTAGGTTGTATTGTAATTCAATATATAGCACAAACTGTGTAACCCAATTGAAACAACTTCTCAGGTTATAGAGCCGGGGGCCTTGAAGCTAGCGCCAAATAATTCATTATGAAATTATTTCTATTAAAAATGTGTAAAAAGTAAAAGAAATATAAAAGAAATTGCCAATTGGCTCAAGGATTATGTTCGTAAGCTACATAACAATTGAGATGATTAATGGTTTGGCTGATCCCAACTAATAGCCCCTCCTGTTAAGGCCGTAGAGTGTCTCAATTTTGTCACTTGAAAATAATCTCTCTTAAAACGCGCAATGATTTCGTTAATGCTACCCGAGTATGTACGACTTGACTATATGGAACGGGAAGAGCCGAGCGATCCCGAAACGACCGCTGCAGAAGTGAAGTCGGAGCGGAGCAAGCGAAGCATTCTCTGTGCTGTGCGTGTGTGTGGAATGGGGATGGCAATGCGCGATTGCAAGTGCGGGGGCTGTTGGGGGGCTCAGGCGCGTACAAAAACACTGCGATCGACCTCCCGTGGGCTTAGTTTGTGAGACGCTTTCGAAGCGGCAAGTAGTTGATAGCGACATCGACTGCAAGGAGAACAACAAACACACGCGCTCGAATCCATTCAAAATTAGAAAACACTGCAAGTCGAATAGCACAGCGAAAAACAACGAAATATTCAATACATTTTATGTTTATTTTAAATTGAAAATAAAAACGTGTCGCTGTATGTCAGAGCCCACCCCATTGAAAAACAAAAACATAAGTACAAGGCATAAAGGAAAATTCGAAAAATAGATCAAATAGATAAACATCAACAAGAACATAGACTGCAGCCGCAAAGAGCGTTCGAAGAAGTGAAAGTGAAAACAGCTCCGTGGTCGCCGCTGTCTCCAGAGTGATTGCACTCGGCTGCAGTGCCTCCGCTCGCGCCTGTGTATCTATCGCTCGACAATTGTTGATGCGGCAAATCTAAATCCAGACTTTTGTTATTGGCATTTCAATTGAACGATTAATTGGCACAGATTAAAAATAGATTGCAAAACAAGCGACGCGACTCAAAGCCAAGTTCAGTGTCAGAGCCTAAGTCCCCAATGCCTTAGTCGGTCGATTGCCCCCCGAAAAACATTCTCTGTGAACTCTTATCAACAGTATCCGGTGGATTCTCATTTTCTCAACACGAAAATGACCAAGGCAAAGAAAAATTTGGAGAAAACGCGCGAGCTGATCAGCGAGGAGGGCATGAAGGATTTGCTCACCAAGCAGCTGGAGTTGGTGGGCAGTGGCGGAGCTTTTGTCTGGTAAGTGGGCACGGTGGGAAATAGGAAGTAGCTGTGTTCTAATGGAAATCACGTTTCGCTTGACACACTTCAATATGAATGCACATGCACTTGGGTTTCACTCCATTCAAAGGCTAAGCTATGAGAAATAATTGATATTAGTCAGTGGAATCAGTTGATCTACATTTTAATTAGTCAGTTGCGATTATTTCACTTTTTCGACGGGTTTTGAAAGGTTTCTAATGCGCATTTAGAGACTACTACGTGATGTTCGGAATTCTAGTCGAGACACAAAAAACTGATTAGATTATGTAAATGGGCAGTTCCTACTTTCTGGACTTAAGTTGGGGACCATTTACATGAAGCCCTATTTTTAGCACTCCCTCTACACAATTTAATAATAGCAAGAATCATTCACTTTGAGTCAGAGTTGATAAGCGGCATCATTATAATAATGATCTGCTGATCTCAAATAAAATGCTTATAGATCGAGACTGTAATCTATGTAGAACCGGTACTACATAGTAACGTTAACTAGATCGCTGTAATCAAGTAGACTGGACTATGTTAAGGACACTTGCCCTGAAAATTCATTCAGCCCACATGTGAGCAATTAAACGTGCAAATCAAAGGGTGTCCGTCGACACGAGGTTAGCTCCGAAAGTTGTGGTTCATTCTTTACGGTTTTTGATTTTGATTTGATGAATATTTAATTTAATAAATTTAGGGCCCTCTTCTGATCTAGAGAATGGTGACATGACAAAACGCCCACGGACAAAAGGCCCATATCAAAATTAATCGTAGTATGCATTGAAATTAAATTTATAAATGTTATGGGCCTTATGTCCACATTATATTCGGACATATGGCCCACATCTTGTCGAAATTATAACCAGAATTATGTCGCTTTAATTTGAAAACGAACTAGCTGTCTGTTGCGTATCAGCAGCCTAAAGTGGACGCGAGACCTCTCAAAACCCAAGAAGAAGGTTAACTACGAAACGGTGTCCAAGCACTACAACGTGAAGAGCAGTATCCAGCCTATTCGGCATGGCTTGCAATGGTCCAGGCATAGTTGTGCTTTGGATTCTTTAGCAATTTCGATCTCCCATCAAAGCGATCCCAGTTACAAAACTAGGGACTTTAACTTGTACAGACCATCCGTGATGATCCTCTCTTCGTAACGAGGCATTGGACGTACTCTTTGCTCAGATATTACCAGCCGTTGCTGTTGTGGGAGGCATTGTGGCCCAGGAGGTAATCAAAGTAGAGACCAAAATATAGTCACCGCATCGCAACCTGTTCATCTTCGACCCTGACTCTTGTGTGGGATATGTGGAGGCGATTAGAGTCAATTAATATTCAAATAAAGTTTCACTTTTTATTCATTTCCAAAAGACACAAATTTTGAATTTTATTTGTATTTACGGACTGCATTTTTGCTCATAGTCGTGACCTCTCAGATAATTTGCTTTGTTTTCTTGTCAGTCAAATGTTCTTTTGCACTAACAGCTGTTCTCGAGCCTCAATTAAATCAATGTTAAAGCCTTAAACGAAATCTTAATCAAATCTCAATCGCTTTAATGAATACCACTAATAAACAGCAAAGTGCAGAAGCGCTGCCAACCTACTATTAGTGCCTTTTCAGACCTACATGAGACAACCAATTGCGCAAAAACCACCTGGTTGCCAAATCTAGGTGGATTTCGATTTGAACAAAAACCGGAACGTAAGAAAAAAGCCCTAAGTGAGTGGTTTTTCACCAAAACTTGCAATAATTGTACCGAAAAATGAGCAAAATGGGACAGAATTTTTATGTCCGTTTTAAAGGAGCAAAATTGTAAACACTTTGTGAAAAGCATAAATTAGTTAAATTTTATATTCACTTAAATTTGAATACGGACATGGGCTTTATGTCCGGTCAAAAAGCCCAGAAAAAATTGGAGTTATTTTTCAAAGTAGTGATCGAAATTTTTCATATGGGCCTTTTGTCCCTGGGCGATTTGTCATGTCACCCTAGAGAATGCCTTTATCGTCCGTAGCAGAATTGGGAAAATAAAATTGAATTTGAAAAAATTCAGTCCAGTGTACAAAACAAATAGTAAAAACTTTTTTTTTCAAAGATTGAGGTAGGGACGATAGCCACTGTAATTCTGCGTCCATAAAGCAGTACATCATTAAAATCGGTTCGGTAGAACTTGAGAAATCGTGTGAATCATTGCGGAATCATGCGTTTAAAGCAGGGATGCAGGGATCAAAACCGGTTCGGTTCAAAACCGAACTACTTTTTACACTCGTGAACCGAACCGATGTGTTTTAAAAAAAGCTGAACCGAACCAAAAACCAAAAAAAAAAATGGTTCGGTTCAGTTCATTTCAACTAGGTATTGAGTTACCAATTGATTTACCGTTCTGAGCAAAATCACAGCACATTACTAGGTCGATTGCAACTGTGTGCCCAACTGATCACGAAAAATATGGTTAAGATATATTTCGGACCAATCAAACTCTGTATAATAAAACTATAACATACTTTGTACCCCCCAAAGTTAGTGTATATCTTATCATTTCAAAAAAGAAGCCACAAAAGGTGGCCAGTGCTACCCATCATAATGCTTTGTCCAATCTTTACCATTTCTTTGGCAAATCAATAAATAATCTTGATTATTTACGGAAATGATTCCTTCTTCGATTCATACTTTTCCACAAAAGCAAGAGCGTTGCAAATAAGCCAAGATCACTTTGGCTAGGGAGCCAAAATTGGAATAAGCCAAGACTTGATTTTGATACCGCTACCAGAAATCAATCCTGCTATAAGAAGAAGGAAAAAGGTAGCTAAGTCTCATTTGATGTTAAAGGGCGTTTTCCAGGGCTCGCGAAATGGCCGCGAAATGAAAAACTCCTGCGTAATTTGTTTGTGTGGCCGATTCATATTCGGTTTCCACTCCTCGGGAAAAAAGCTTACGTTTGCCACTACGTTATGTTCAAAAAAATAACGTAGCTTTAAGTGCTGTTAACGCCTCTTTTTTGTGGAGACGCAACGAAAATAGGTTTCGACTCTAATTTGATCGAGCAAAAGGAACAATAACAACAACATCAAATTTAAAATGAGCAGAGCCATTTTCTAGCGCGTTTCATGGAAGAGTCACACAGAAAATGTCGGATGAGGTAATTACCGACGTTCAATAGGAGGCTATGGCGCTCACACTGCAGATTGTAAAATGGCATAATGATAAGAACAATTAATGTGTTATTTATTTCATTTAATAATAATAATTTATTAAAATATAACACAAAATATGTCATTCAACATTGCAAAAATAAACACAAGGTTTATAAAGTTTATCGATAAAAAAATGGTGTTATCGTGTTAATAGCAGCGGATTAGCAGACTCTGTTAAGAATCTGCGGAATATCAACTTTTTCACAAGAAATTTTTCGCTACCCGTGGAAACTGCCACAACAAGATCCAAAACTTTAATGAAAACATAACGGATAATTCTTTGAACTCAAGAAGTGAAGACAAAAGTAAAATATCGATTGTTAATTGCATCGAAGCGTTAGATGGCGTAAAGCCTAACCTTACCTAACCATAAAATTATTTTTAATTAAAATTAACTTTTGTGAACAGGTTGAAACGTTTTAGCAGTTAAGAACAAGTATTTACCACGCTGAAACTTGTTTTTTCAGATTTAACCAAAACCGCGGTTGTTCGACAAAGTTGCCTTTTCTTAAAAAATTTTCTGTTTGATCTTAGCTAATTATTTTTTTTTCTTCAATAATAGTAGATTCTTTTTAGTGGTTCGGATGGTAGCCTGGGTCCTAAAAAAGTTACCTAAGAAAGCACCTTTCACGCTCTAAAAATAGCTTCGTGCACCTACTTATTAATTTCTTTAAGTGAACAGGTTGAATATCCTCTTCACCTTTTCGAAATAAAATAATCTTAAAAATATACATAAATATCTTGTTATAATAAAAAATTTTACCAACCATTCTTTAAAAATTTGTGAAGACATTTGTTCGAGAAAGGTTATATCTCTATTGTATTTCGGGCTTTAAAATCTCCTTATTAAGTCTACTTTGAAAAATTGAATTACTTAGCTAAAATAAATGAATAAAAATATTAAAATAATTTCGAGACCAAAAGAGGGCCTTAATCAATAAAATTATACTAAGTCGGAAACATACTTAAAAACTCTCAATTTTAAGATCTTTTGAAATTTTCTTGAAGTATTTTTTTCGTAGCAGGTGATATTTTAAAGGAATTTTGTCAGCTTTATCCAGTCTTATCCGAACAATACATTTTTGATTCCCATTTGCAACGGAATTTCTCCAAATGTAACAAAAGATTGCGAAACTAAAATATATCCTGATTGTGGGTGATTTAATAAATTTCAGTGCCAGCATCTCCGTCCGAGTTATAAAATGTTCTGTGATCGCCCTTTAGTCATGTTGATCTTGAATATAATTACAATCCGTCCAGTTGTGGATTAGGCGTTCCGAATTTGACTTCGGGGGGCAAAAGCGTTAAAGCTTTCTCGAGTTCGTTCAGCAGGTTTTTGGTCGATTTAATATTGAAAAAAAGTGATTTTTTGACATTTCCAAAATTTGTGGGGGGTTGTGAGCCACCCATTTAAATTTTTAAAATTCGTGTTTTTAAGCATTTATTCTTTATTAACCATTTTTCTCAAATTCTGAATTAAGAAATATTAATGAAAAGTGAAAATAGATTGACGGCAGCGGGCTTGTTTTCTTTTATATACGAGCACTTTTTACTGGTGGCTTCTTTTTGTTTGCCTTTTTTTGTTTTTTTTTCTTTTAAGCGTTTTTCTTCTGTTTAATTGCGCATCATTGCAATATTCTCTTTCCAAGTCACAACCGACTTTTTGGCTCACAACCCCCATATCTTACTTTTTTTTGTTGTCGTCACATAACCAAAATATCATATTTTTTTAAATTCATATTTCTATCAAAAAAGCAATTGATCATAGATATTTGCTTCATACTTACTTTTGGCATTACGAAAAAATTTTTGATAATTTAACACAAATGAAAAATTTATTTTTGAAAAAAATCTCGTTCTGGTGCACAAACTTAAAGGACGTGTTGACTGATAGGTTGCTTGAAGGGAGACACTTGACACAAGCAAAAAGTTTTTAGTTTTTTTTTTTGGCCAATATTCGCGTGGCTCACAACCCTCTGGGGCTTAGAACTCCCCATTCTCCCCAACAAGAACTCAATATCTTAAGGGGTTAATTCTCATGTCGAGACTGTTTTTGGAACTTATTTAAAAAAAACTCTTATTTGAAAACGCAAAGAGTTTTTCCAAATTTTTTTTTATTATGTTACAAAGAGATTAAAGTAAACAAAAATAATTTAAACGCTTCGATAAGAGGGCTCTTCAAATAATTCTCGACCGTCATAGTGGGGGGCCCAAAAAAAGGTATAGTGCTGGCGGCCACGATTCCTGGTCTCCAGATTGTGAGGAATGAAAACTAAAAACGGGGTTATAGATGTCATTCTGAGAGAACGAGAGCAAAGAGAGTAATATATTTCAATTCAAAGCCTACTGAGATCCCTAAGTAAAGGCCCATACGGACATTCGAAGTACGTAATTTAGCTAACTTCCCCCTATGTTTCGTTGCCGTGGAACGTAAGAACAGTTTTACCAGACTGAAGAAAAATTACGCCAAAAATCTCAGTATTTGGTACATGTTTAATTTAGTTAGCGGTAGGTCCCCACTTGCTTGTTCATCTGTATTTTGTTTTGATTGCAAGTTGATTTTTGTAGAAGCTCGGCCCACTTCTCCTCAAGCCTTGTTCACAAAGTTAAGTACGAATGCTTGGGGTGGAAAAAATCACAAATGGCATTTCGGCTCTTTCACCGTCCAAAATTAAAGACGTTTTCTCGTCATGGAAAAATAATTCTACACAACTATTTCGCTTTTGTTTTCTGCCATGTTTATTATATTTGTATTTTTCAATCACTTTAGCTAAAGCGCTTCTGCTGATCGGTGCAGGTAGAAGCAGAGTGAATTAACATGGTGCATTCTCAATGCTGCGTCTGCTGCTCAAAGCATAATAAGGCCCACAGCCATTTTACATAGTCTCCACAAACGTGCTGTTAAGTGCAACATTGTCTGTTAAGTGTAACATTCAACTTCGCACCTCCATACATGCAAAAAGTTAATGACGAAGTTGTAACTAACAACTTCTTCCAGTTTTTTGTATGAAACTTCTCGTTACTTCTGATGTCCGTATGGGGCCTAAAACACAAAAAATTCGTCCGCGGAGATGCTTCTCTCATGAAAAATGAGTGTTAGAGAGAAACTTTGTTGAGTCGACACCGCTTCTGTTAGAAATTAGTCAGCTGTTCGCTCCTAAAATAACGACCAAGGAATATTTAAATTCAGGCTCCATTACCCTAAAGTTTTCTAAGCAATAAATTTGATTTTTAGGGTAATATGTGTCCTAAAATTTAAGGCAATGTAGTGCCATAAAACGTTTTTTAGGTAATAGAAAGGCCTTCATTTTCGTCAATAAATTTGCTTTTTAGGTAATATGGGACCTACAATTTTAGGCAGCATACCCTTAAATTGTTAGTTGTAGAATATTTTTGACAATAAATGCCCTTTATATATTTGTTTTTAGGTGGGTAGAACATAACCATAATTTAAGCAGTAATATCCAAAAAATTTATATATATAAAATAAAAACAATTTCATTTTGTTTGTTTCACAAATACTTAAATTTTATTTCACAAAAATTTTTTGTTTTCTACATATTAATTTTTATACACACGACAGTAAAGAGAAAAAGTGCAATTCACGGTCGAAGGCAAAAAGGGACAAAAAAAACACAAATGTATTTATGTATGCTCTGCTCGCATACTGTGTAACTACAGTGCGTCCACACAGGCACGAACAAGAAGAAGAAGATCATACGTTTGATTAATGTATGGTGTTTGTTTGATTTTGTTTGAGCCGTAAACATAAAAATGAAAAATAATAATATAACATATCGTGCATTGTTCATTTATGTACTTCTTCTTGTTCCAATCCCGTGCTCACATATTATTGTTAGCCACTAAACTTATTTCACACAACAAACAATTTATTTACTTGTAAAAATGACAACCGTCCGGCGCGTGACAAGCGATTTTGTGGCATAGTGTGACCAAAGTTGGAAACTAAGTTTAACCACAACCAAATTAAATTATTCACATCATATGAAAAAGTCGTACAATTTTTATTTGTTTATGACTTAATTAATTAATATCTTTCAAACCATTGCCATATATTGACATATATTTTATGGTGGCAATCAAGCATAATTTCCAAAAAAAGGTCCACCTGGCCCAAAAAAATTAAAGTGGTTAAAAACACTATATTTGATAGATTTTCATAGGGAAAACAATGTAATAAACTAATGTAAGCTAATCTTACATTTACTAATAACCCAATTGGATATATTCGGTTTCACGGCCGTTAATAATTTCATTTTTTAGACATTAAATTTGCTTAATTTTTTTGGAAAAAAGTGACTATAGATCACATGTACTTTCGCTATCTAAAATCTTTCTGATGGTACAAGGGGCTATACAAGAATGCATAAGAAACCATGAGAAACTATGCCAATGCAATTAACTGTAAGTTTTTGCTACGTATTAAAGCAGAAACCACATAAATATGATGATGGAAAAAATGTCACGTTCGACATGTCACGTATCGACAGAGATAAATATTTTTTACAAAAAAATGTACTCAAGATTTTTAAATCAATTAATATACATTTCAAAGATCTGTTCATTCATAAGATATTAAGATTATTTGGGCTTAATTATTGTGTTAGGTTTCGCTAAAATTTGTCTTTAAATAGCTGCTCGTGAAAACCACTTCCGTTTTTGTCACGTTCGAATTGCTTGTAATTTTGTCATTATTTTGGAAACC
>JAEIFU010004270.1:0-17229 GCA_018904235.1 Lordiphosa stackelbergi | reverse complement strand
AGCCAGAAGGAAGCACCCCCGACCCCATAAAGTATATATATTCTTGATCAGCATCAACAGCCGAGTGGATTTAGCCATGTCCGTCTGTCCGTCTGTCTGTCTGTATGAACACGTCGATCTCAGAGACTGTAACAGATAGAGCCAAAATTTTTGGCATGTATGTAGGTTTATACTGTACCCACATCGAGTTTGTTTCAGATTTGGAAAATTCCTCCTCCTCCATCTTTTAGCAGCGAAAAACTGTCTCTCTCTCTGTATGAACGCGTTGATCACAGAGGCTATAAGAGGTAGAGCCACAAATTTTTGCATGTATGTAGGTGTATACTGTACCCAGATCAAGTTTGCTCCAGATTTGGCAAATTCCTCCTCCTCCTTCTTCTAACCGCGAAAAACTGTCAGAGCTACAATTTTTAAGCTTGAACCTAGTGACTATTCCGTAAGGCCCAATATCTGTCTATTCTGTATACCACTATAAGATCCGAGCAAAAACACCGAAGATATGCGTACGCCTCCCATTTATTCAAATAAATTTTAAAATAAAAGGAGTTCAAAGCTATAGGAACCACATTACTGGACAGGGTATTTTGCTGTCGGGGCACTGACCGCAACACTCTTACTTGTTTTTAATTCGATTGGAGATTATTAGGCATTGTTGTGTGGACTTACATGTTCGAACTCCAATACTCCACATAGCCTCCTAGCGGTCTGGTACAATAATATTCAAATTCTTCGGCTCGGCAAGCGACCGCCTCGTTGCGTTTGTATGCGGATTTTCGATGCTACCTTCTAAGCCGTTTAGCTTGACGATCTTATATAATTTGACGATCTTGTGTAATTTGTTGGACATAATTCGACTCTTTGCCACAACTTCCTCATCTTCTGCTACATTATACTCGCTACGAACTTCCTTAGTCGTCTTTTGTGCGCGAAACTGTTTTACAGCTAATGATTTATTATGATTTACTTTTATACCATATTTTTCCTTAATTATCATGGAGCTCTTCTGTAGAGGCGTGGACAACAACGTCATCAATGTAAGTAAATACTCCCTCACATGTCATGATGCCAAACATCAGCCGGGTATAGCGAAATAAACCTTTTCTTGTTATCAAAGTTGTCATCATTCTTGATTCTGGTGAAATTCCACTTGATGGTAGGCTTGCTTCACATCGAGTTTCAAAAATATTTTTGCTTCACCCAAGTGCAGTAATAAATCTTCCATTGTCGGTAGTGAATAATTTTCACGTTCCACAGCAGTTCCACGCCGGTTCGCATACCAAAGGTGTTACCCATTCTGACACTCCTATCACCTTTTCCCCAATGCCTTGCTGAATTGATTCATCGACTTTCCTATCCACTAGTTTTTCCAATGCCACCGGTACACGTCTATAAGGTAGGACCACCCCATTGGTTTTTATTGGAAGGTCGTCAACTATTCCTTCATGTTTCCAAAATGTCTAGTCCCTTAGTTTCTGTTTTGATAGCGTTGAATGGTTCGAAATTTGACTCATTACCGATTCGGAGAACACCAATCAATATAGCCGTCTCATATCCCGGCAATATTTTTCCAACATCATCAGTCACGTAGAAAACGGCTACATTCCGTGCATTTTTGGTTTTTATTTCTGCTTCAAACTTGCCAATGACCTTCAGTCGGTGACGACCATAAGATCGAAAATTTATTTTAACGTCGGTCTGCCATTTTAAAATTAGTATGCCACTTACTTTAAGATCCAACCACGACTCCCTATCTAGAATAATTATACCTTGATCCCGAATCCACAACTGCTTTGTCCCACCAGATCCCCACCAGATCACTACCAGATCCCCACCTGTTCCCCACCAGATCCTCACCAGATCTCCACCTGATCCCCACCAGATCCCCACCAGCTCCCCACCAGATCCCCACCAGATCCTCACCAGATCCCCACCAGATCTTTACTAGATCTTCACCAGATACCCACCCGATGTCCACCAGATCCCCTCTTAATGCCCACAGATCTCCACCAGATCCCCACCAGATCCCCACCAGATCCCTACCAGATCCACACAACATCCCCACCAAATCCCCACCAGATACCCACCAGGTCCCCACTAAATAACCGCCAGATCTCCACCTCATCACCATCTGCTCCCGACCAGATCAGCACCAAATCCCCGCCAGATCCACACCCAATCTTCACCTGATTCCCACCAGATACCCACCCCTTCCCCACCACTTCCAGTCCCACTATTCCACTCCACACACAACCCTCCCGCTACTACTGTAATGATAAAAGCTGCTGATTTTGCAAACACAAAATTCAAAGACAAAAGTCAAAAGACATGCCCCAAAAGAATCTGTCGCAAAAACAAAATTTTCCCAGATTTACTCCCCCAGTCTGACGTCCGGAAAAGAGCTTCGCTCTAAAAAATAATGTTACGTCATCATTATGACAGTAAGTAGATCCATCTTTATAATAACCGCTTTTTTTTCCTCTGCACCTTTGTGCACTTTTTACACCTTTATGAATTTCTTGCACCTTTGTGCACTTCTCGCCCTTTTGTGCACATCTTCATCATAACCTTTGTGCACTTCTGCACTGCATATTTAGAGTCGTTGCATTAATCAACGTATGCCCATAACCAGGATGGAGTGTAAATTATGGCCAAAAAAAACACGCATAGTTCGCTTTATTTTCGCCATCTGATCTAGTAACCATGCTTTTTGGTGCCACTTCACATATAAATTCAATCAGTTTTAATGTAAAACACTAGCGTTTATACGAAAATCGCTGGTGATTTTTGTGTCACCCCCGATATTAAAATTTAGCTATACATTTGATAAATTAGCTATACGGCTAAGAGCAAAAACTTAAAGATATTATTCATGACGCGTGTGATGCTCTAAACGATTGTTCTTTAATTTGATAATAGACATCAATAATACAATTTTGTGTTTTCACTCATGTTTCTTACAATTTTTTGGCTTGTTCTTTCGCGTTCCATAATAAAAATTTGTTGGACCAATTATGCAACGGTCACTGCTAATATCCAGTTTGATGCAAAACATGAGGACCAAAAAAATTCGCGATGCGTTCTGATGCGTTATAGTGTTTGCAAAATCAGCAGCTTTTATCATTACAGTAGTAGCGGGAGGGTTGTGTGTGGAGTGGAATAGTGGGACTGGAAGTGGTGGGGAAGGGGTGGGTATCTGGTGGGAATCAGGTGAAGATTGGGTGTGGATCTGGCGGGGATTTGGTGCTGATCTGGTCGGGAGCAGATGGTGATGAGGTGGAGATCTGGCGGTTATTTAGTGGGGACCTGGTGGGTATCTGGTGGGGATTTGGTGGGGATGTTGTGTGGATCTGGAAGGGATCTGGTGGGGATCTGGTGGGGATCTGGTGGAGATCTGTGGGCATTAAGAGGGGATCTGGTGGACATCGGGTGGGTATCTGGTGAAGATCTAGTAAAGATCTGGTGGGGATCTGGTGAGGATCTGGTGGGGATCTGGTGGGGAGCTGGTGGGGATCTGGTGGGGATCAGGTGGAGATCTGGTGAGGATCTGGTGGGGAACAGGTGGGGATCTGGTAGTGATCTGGTGGGGATCTGGTGGGACAAAGCAGTTGTGGATTCGGGATCAAGGTATAATTATTCTAGATAGGGAGTCGTGGTTGGATCTTAAAGTAAGTGGCATACTAATTTTAAAATGGCAGACCGACGTTAAAATAAATTTTCGATCTTATGGTCGTCACCGACTGAAGGTCATTGGCAAGTTTGAAGCAGAAATAAAAACCAAAAATGCACGGAATGTAGCCGTTTTCTACGTGACTGATGATGTTGGAAAAATATTGCCGGGATATGAGACGGCTATATTGATTGGTGTTCTCCGAATCGGTAATGAGTCAAATTTCGAACCATTCAACGCTATCAAAACAGAAACTAAGGGGACTAGACATTTTGGAAACATGAAAGGAATAGTTGACGACCTTCCAATAAAAACCAATGGGGTGGTCCTACCTTATAGACGTGTACCGGTGGCATTGGAAAAACTAGTGGATAGGAAAGTCGATGAATCAATTCAGCAAGGCATTGGGGAAAAGGTGATAGGAGTGTCAGAATGGGTAACACCTTTGGTATGCGAACCGGCGTGGAACTGCTGTGGAACGTGAAAATTATTCACTACCGACAATGGAAGATTTATTACTGCACTTGGGTGAAGCAAAAATATTTTTGAAACTCGATGTGAAGCAAGCCTACCATCAAGTGGAATTTCACCAGAATCAAGAGTGATGACAACTTTGATAACAAGAAAAGGTTTATTTCGCTATACCCGGCTGATGTTTGGCATCATGACATGTGAGGGAGTATTTACTTACATTGATGACGTTGTTGTCCACGCCTCTACAGAAGAGCTCCATGATAATTAAGGAAAAATATGGTATAAAAGTAAATCATAATAAATCATTAGCTGTAAAACAGTTTCGCGCACAAAAGACGACTAAGGAAGTTCGTAGCGAGTATAATGTAGCAGAAGATGAGGAAGTTGTGGCAAAGAGTCGAATTATGTCCAACAAATTACACAAGATCGTCAAATTATATAAGATCGTCAAGCTAAACGGCAAAAACAAGACTCAAGAAAAGGAAGGTAGCATCGAAAATCCGCATACAAACGCAACGTGGCGGTCGCTTGCCGAGCCGAAGAATTTGAATATTACCAGACCGCTAGGAGGCTATGTGGAGTATTGGAGTTCGAACATGTAAGTCCACACAACAATGCCTAATAATCTCCAATCGAATTAAAAACAAGTAAGAGTGTTGCGGTCGAGTGCCCCGACAGCAAAATACCCTGTCCAGTAATGTGGTTCCTATAGCTTTGAACTCCTTTTATTTTAAAATTTATTTGAATAAATGGGGAGGCGTACTTGCATATCTTCGGTGTTTTTGCTCGGATCTTATAGTGGTATACAGAATAGACAGATATTGGGCCTTACGGAATAGTCACTAGGTTCAAGCTTAAAAATTGTAGCTCTGACAGTTTTTCGCGGTTAGAAGAAGGAGGAGAAGGAATTTGCCAAATCTGGAGCAAACTTGATCTGGGTACAGAATACACCTACATACATGGAAAAATTTGTGGCTCTACCTCTTATAGCCTCTGTGATCAACGCGTTCATACAGAGAGAGAGAGACAGTTTTTCGCTGCTAAAAGATGGAGGAGGAGGAATTTTCCAAATCTGAAACAAACTCGATGTGGGTACAGTATAAACCTACATACATGCCAAAAATTTTGGCTCTATCTGTTACAGTCTCTGAGATCGACGTGTTCATACAGACAGACAGACGGATAGACGGACATGGCTAAATCCACTCGGCTGTTGATGCTGATCAAGAATATATATACTTTATGGGGTCGGAGGTGCTTCCTTCTGGCTGTTACATACATTTGCACAACTTCATGATCCCCTTTTTCTCATTTTTAATGAGAACAGGGTATAAAAAAAGAAACAGAGTAATGTAGTATCGTTTAGTAGGCTATGTGTTATATGTGTGTCCTAATATGTACAACAATATATAAATAAATCAGTATATTTTCGGGGGCTGAACGGAATACTTCAGAAATCAACTATATAAATATAAGCATATTCGTGCTCGCCAGCAAAATCATACTTAAACTTATTTGAAAACATTAAAACGTTATTAACTGGTGGTCAGAGTCCTCCACTAAGTTCCCAGAATTATATTAGAAATCAAAACTCGTGCCATTTATTCCACCACGCAGGTTAGATTTGAACGACTTTTCTCAGTCGTAAAATTTATAATGAATCTGCTAATTAGTTGCATGGACTCAACCACTTTGAATGCAATTAGGTTACTGCGATCAAATCAATGATTTGACCACAATTTCGCCATAAAAAATAACAAAACAACCAAAAAAAAAACATATGTTACTATTCAATTGTTAGTTTTTAGTCAAATTTTTTCAAAAAGATTAACAATTGGTCAATTGTTAACTATAGAAACTAACGATTAACAATTTATTGATTGTTAATCATAAGATTTTGCAATTACAATTAATTAATTGTTAACTGCGATTAACAATTACTTAATTGTTATTTTTTAATTGTTAATAAATTAAAAATTAGCCCAACACTGGTTGTAGCTAAGCAAACAAATATTAAAATTATTGAAAATATTTTATTTCTATAGGGTGGTGCACTCTATTGAGCTATTGGTCATCAAGTTGTTTTTGATCTTCTGCAAAAGTCATCAATGTGTCTTCCATCGCTCGCGCAGGGGGCGACCTAAATGCCTCCCGCACAATCGCTCTTGTGGCCGGTGCTGGGCACAGGGTTTTTCTGTAGTTCGAATCGAGAATGGTCGGTCAACCAGTGCCTTGCTTGGCTACCGTTTCCTCCTTCGCCGCTGCCCACAGCCTGGTCACGGATGTGGTGATTAATTGAAATTTTAGCTTACTTATTGCTGCTGAGCTGAGAAATAATTCATTTTGGAGCTGTTGAAAGACATGTTGTGGACGGGTGATTGTGGCAATTCGGGTATTTCAAATGTGCTCAGTGTCGAGTCATCGGCTTCGTCGAAGGAGTTTTTAGAGTCAGCCTATAAAGGAGCTGGTGCGTCCCGAGGCCGTTTGAGAGTTTGGTTTAAACCATCCAGAAAGTTCGAGGATGGCAGTATTCATCCATCAGAAAATTCGAGGATGGCAGGACCGCCGTGTAATAAATCATGTAATATGTTTCAAGTCGAACACAAACAATTTTCAGGGGTGTAATTGCCCGTATGACCAGTTAAATCTGACTGACTTTTTATTTGGTTTTCAAAAGTCTTAGAGCTAAAACATATAAAGTCCTGGCTGTGTTTATGCACACGGGCTGCCATACCTAATGAAATAACCTCATGATCCTAGGCTATGCTGTAGCGGATGTTCCAAACGCCAATGAGTATGTATAAGAAAAGGTTGTCGATCCTTCTGGAGCGTTCGGCACGGGAGGATTTCGATTATTGGGTTATGATGATCCGGAGTCTTTCGGCTTTCTTCCACACCAGAGTAAGTTTTTGTGGATCCTCAAGAATAAGGGCCAATTGTATATCCCAATAAAAACGGTGTAATGGAAGTTTACAACTTTTATTAATTATATGTAAATAATGTGTCTTGCTTGAGAGTTAAACTTAGACTAATTACCAAATGCACAAGCTGACGAATTGAACATTAGCAGAGGCTGCTGAAAGTTATAGAAAATTACTCCAAACGGGAGTTCTTCTGACGCTAGCTCTTAGTTTCTCATTTGCAACGGGACCTTGTTTACAATAATTGTAACAATAATCAGCTAGAGCTAGTTTTTGCTATGCTTAAAGCTTAAACAATATCTTACAAAAGCATAATCAATATGTAACAATAAAATGTCATACTCGCGCGCTGCAAACATGATAATAAACATGTAACATATTATAAAGCTGAAAGGATAAGTCACTTCTCCCAACCGAAAAGAAATCAACGCCCTCGTTGATTATAACAAAATTTTTTTATAGACTTATTGGTTGTACACAGGGTTCGTAAATAAGAGTTATGAGTTTGAAAAAATCGAACCTTAAAAAAGTATTTACATTAATGGGAAAATCTTAGATATACTAATTCAAAATGCAGTATCCTGTTAACAAGATAGATTTTTATTTTTAGTTTTTATCAAAAAATTAAAAATTAACTCATATTTTTCGATCAAAATAAAAAAATAAGGATATGGGCATTTCCATTCTGTCGAACCGTGACCGTCGTAAACTTTGAAAATGAAAAAAAGTCAAAATAGATCGAATTTTTAATTCGTTTTTTACTGTATAATATAGCTCTTAGCAAGCACTTTAATTAGTGTTAAAGTTTGTATCAAATGAAATTCGGTTTCCAAAATAATGACAAAATGGTTTTCGCGAGCAGCTATATAAAGACAAAGTTTAGCGAAATCTAACACAATATCTAAACCCAAATAGTTTTAATATCTTATAAATCAATAGTTCTTTGAAATGTATATTATTTGATTTAAAAACCTTGAGTACATTTTTTGTAAAAAAATATTTATCTCTGTCGATACGTGACATGCCGAACGTGACATTTTTTCCATCATCATATTTATGTAGTTTCTGCTATAATGCGAAGCAAAACTTACAGTTTATTGCATTGGCATAGTTTCTCATGGTTTCTTATGCATTCTTGTATAGCCCTTTTTTACCATCATAAAGATTTTAGATAGCGAAAGTACATATAATCTATAGTCACTTTTTTCCAAAAAATTAAGCAAATTTAATGTCAAAATGAGTAAAATCGCGCTACCACGGCCGTGAAACCGAATATATCCAATTGGGTTATCAGTAAATGTAAGATTAGCTAACATTAATTTAATTTGATTGTTTCCCTATGAAAATTCGATCAAGTATACTGTTTTTAACCACTTTAACTTTTTTGGCCCTTTTTTTGGAAATGCCCATATATAAATGAAATTTCAAAAATCTAAAAAAAAGTTATTTTTTAATTTTTATTAAAAAATCTAAAAATAAAAAGTTATTTCATAACTCCATAACTCCTCTGGCTGTACCCGTATATGTAACTATTCGATATACATCACGAGGTTCCTTGCCACCACTTGTTACATTTTTACTCCCATGGGATTACCTTAAGGATCCTTATAGTTGGTCCTTTCAGGACATGTGATGTATCAAAAGATAGGTATTGAGCTGTACATCATGCATGTTTATAAATGTTGGCAATACACTACGCGGTTCTCAAGATATTTACATTCAAAGTTTTTAATAAAAATTGAAAAACGAGAAAGGCAAAGCTAACTTCGTCTGTACCGAAGTTTTGATACACTTGAAATAGCTTGTCTCAACGGTTAGCGACTTCGACCAAACTTCGCAGATCAGCTTAAAAACATTACATATTACCCATGACCGTGTTTGAGAGCAGTAATATTGAGAGCAAAACAGTTTTTCTCACTAAAATCCATTTTCCGACCGAACATTTGTATGGCAGCTACAAGAAGTAGTTATCCGATCCGGTCGGTTCCGACATATTAGCAGCGTGCAGTAAAAAGAAGACTCTGTGCAAAGTTTCAGCTCGATAGCTCCAAAACTGAGGGACTAGTTCGCGTAGAAACAGACAGACGGACAGACGGACGGACAAAGCTTAATCGACTCAGCTCGTCATGCTGATCAAGAATATATATACTTTATGTGGTCGGAGATGATTCCTTCTATGCGTTGCAAACTTCTGGGCAAAATTATAATACACTTTTCAAGTGTATAATAACTTTTATTAGCGTCCACTTAGTTAGGATTTTTTGAGAGCTTAAAAGGGTTTCTCTCTTCTTTTCTCTCCTAGGCTGAGTCTTAGTATATTTTTGGTCGACTTCAAAATCCTGTCTGTTCTTGTTAAGTCTATTGCTTCTAGTCTCCTTAATCTTCTGGGCGTTTTTTCCTGGTTCTTGGCCAAAAATAAATAATTCAGCTGGGTTCTCACCAGTGGTACTATGCACTGTTAAATGATTGTAAACGTACGTGGAATACTCATTATATAGTTTTTTATAAACCATGCCCCAGAAGAAATTAAAGTGTAAACGAAAAATGTGAAACCAAAAAAATTTAGTCAATAAAACTACTACTACTACTACTCAATATCCACAGCTTTGTCATCAAGTGATTTCTCAGTGTGAATGATTTCATTTTCTCACTTAGGGTCTCTTAAACTCGATCGATATCAGCTAGTCTTGTTTTACTTGTAGTTATTTCAATTTGGATTTGCTTACTAAAGCTGATTCTTGGACGGTTTTTAATACCTTTGGTATCCCCATTGAATTGAAAACTTTAAGGAGGTCTCGCTTCGATTCAAGCCAGTCAACTGTGTTTGTTTCAGTGACCGCAATCAATTTTGACCAGGGAATCAAACCGGAACCGGAACCGTATACCGAAAAGAACCGATTGAAACTCAGAACCGAAATCGATATTTTTAATTTTTTGTATACCGGCATCCGAGAACCGATATTTTTAGAACCCAACAGACCGAAAAGAACCTAAACTGTCTACCGGTACAGTCTCGGCTCCAAGTATTTTTTTTTTAATTTCCATAGCTGCCCACAGTCACTTTGTCATCGCTATATTCAGAGTTGCTAGACATCGAAACAGTTTCATCTCTAACTGCAAAAGCGGTATACATAGATGAAAGCATGATACAATAAGTATAAGGTAGTCTCGTCGGCAAAAGCTGTCCCTTAGCTTGTGCTAGCAATAAGTGCGAGTGAAAAGCACAAAGTATAGTGAGTGTGATCGAAACGGCAATAAAATATAAAAAAAAAAGTCTTGCGGTATTTTTATTGAATTTTCAATTGTTCGTAAAATTGGTTATAATAATGCGATTTAAGTCAAATATGCGCCGTTTTGTTCGATGACGAGTTTCCAACGAGATGCCAACTTCATAATGCCCCTCTTATAGAAGCTCGCTTCCCTATTGGCAAAAAACTCGGAGAGCCAATTTCACAGGACTCTCTTGTGGCCAACTTCCGACTACCAAGCTCGTTCGCCATGGACAGAAATAGGTGGTAATCACTTGGTGCGAGATCCGGACTATACGGTGGATGCAAAATAACCTCCCATCCGAGCTCCCGGAGCTTCTGGCGCGTCACCAAAGATGTGTGTGGCCTGGCGTTGTCCTGATGGAAGACAATTCGGGCAAAAGATGGCCTCTTCTGCATGAGTGCTGCATTCAAGCGGTCCAGTTGTTGGCAGTACAGGTCCGAATTCAGCGTTTGGCCATAGGAGAGCAGGTCATAGTGGATGATTCCCTGCCAGTCCCACCAAACACACAGAAGAACCTTCCTGGCCGTCAATCCAGGCTTGGCCACCGTCTGGGCAGCTTCACCGCTTTTCGACCACGACCGTTTGCGCTTCACGTTGTCGAAAGTGACCCACTTTTCATCGCCAGTCACCATCCGCTTCAAGAACGGGTAGATTTTGTTGCGATTCAGAAGCGATTCGCATGCATCCATACGGGCAAAAATGTTTTTTTGGGTCAAGTCGTGTGGCACCCATACATCGAGCTTCTTTTTGAATCCAAGCTTCTTCAAATGGTTTATAATGGTTTGATGACTCATGCCCAGCTCTTGGCCGATGCTACGGCTGCTACTATGCCGGTCTCTTTACAAAAAAAAAAAAAAAAAACCAACAAAAAAAAAAAAAAAAAAAAAAAAAAAAAAAAAAAAAAAAAAAAAAAAAAAAAAAAAAAAAAAAAAAAAAAAAAAAAAAAAAAAAAAAAAAAAAAAAAAAAAAAAAAAAAAAAAAAAAAAAAACAAAAAAAAAAAAAAAAAAAAAAAAAAAAAAAAAAAAATAAGGAAAAACGGAGGGAAGAATAAACTAGAACTACGCGCTTGCAAAGACAACCTTGCGGAAATACTGCATTATATATTGATTAACCCTGAACAGGTCCGTGGGGTTTAAAATAGCCAAGAGGTGAATTAGTTTTTATAATTTTATTTTATAGATGAATTTTGTTTTTATAGTTTTATTTTTAATAATTTGGAATCGGCATTCAATATTTTTTTTTTATTTTGAACAGAAATATTTTTCTTCTTAATTCTAAAATATATTCTAATTTTGAAATAAATTTTTGGTGCTGCGTTAAAACCAGGGATGCAAACCGGTTTTGAACCGAACCTGTTTTAGACCGAACCGAACCGCTTTCTGTGCTTGTGAACCGAACCGGTGTGTTTTCAAAAATGTTGAACCGAACCAAAAACCGAAAAATAAAATGGTTCGGTTCGGTTCACTTTAGCTAGATATTGAGTTACTGGCGAATAGTGAGCAAAATCTGCAATTAGCTTTAAAATATTACCAAAATACTTGGAAAAGCCGAGTTGTTGTAAAAAACTAAGAACATCAACCTTAATCCAACCAATCGACCCAAAATTGCAATAAGCCAAGTCGTGATTGTATTATCCGTTATGGGGTCAACTTACATAATACTAAAGCGTTAACTTTTTATCTTTAATTGAGATTGGGTTGAAATAGAAAGTGACTATGAGTATTTCTATGGCTGGTAGGCATGCAAAATTAAGGTTGGAAAAGGGAGAACGACATAGCTCAGTAATTGTCAACTCTTTGGAAAAAAGAGCTCCGACTATTTTTTTAAAATTTGATTTCTTAGATTCTAGGAATCAAGCCTGCTATTAGAAGAAGGGAAAAATGTAGCTTAATCTCATTTAATGTTAATATACAACGAAATTCCAAACGATAATGAAAGCATAACGGATATTCATTCAATTCCTTAAAAAAGGAAAATATCGATTGTTAGCCTTTACCTAAAGATTATTAAGATTATTCCCTGTTGTTTTGAAAATTTATTTTTATGTGAAGTGCCAAATATGTCAGAGATTACTTGATCAGGTCAAAAAAAAATTGTAATTATTTGTCGATTTTGATCCGTTTGGCTTTCAGTAGTCGATTTCAACAACGTCACTTGATATGTAAAGTTGTAGGATTTCAAAACGAAATGAGAACGTTTATACGGAAATTGCCGTCGAAATTTTGAACATACCCGATTAACTGAAAACCTAAGTGTTTGTTAATGAATAATCTGAACACTTGTTAGTTAATTAAATGAATAAAAAGTGAACCGAACTGAACCGAACCAAAACCGCGGTTCAGTAAGCCCCAAAAACCATGCAATGAACCCAACCGGCGGTTCAAAAAATGTGTGAACCACTGAACCGAACCAGTCCTTATTTCCGAGTGGTTTGCATCCCTGGTTAAAAGATTAAGAAAAAAACAAGCAAGCATGCACTGAAGCTAAGGGACAAAAAATGAGCTAGCGTCGGCAGCCGACGAGACTACCTTATATTTATTGTATCATGCTTTCATCCATGAATTTTTTTTTAATTAAGAACAAAAATATTTCTTTTCAAAATCAAAAAAAAATATTAATTGCCAATTCCAAATTATTAAAAAATAAAACTATAAAAACAAAATTGATCCATAAAATAAAATTATAAAAAACTAATTCAACTCTTTGTATTATAATAGGCTATTTTAAACCCCACGGACCTGTTCAGGGTTAATCAACATATTTTATTGCCGTTTCGTTCACACTCACTATACTTTGTGCTTTTCACTCGCACTTATTTCACAAGCATACGCTAAGGGACAGCTTTTGTCCGACGAGACTACCTTATACTTATTGTATCATGGATGAGAGAAGACGCGGTAAATTTTTTATGATATTTCTATTCGTGTTTGTGCTGCGAATCTGCAAATAGCAATTACTTAGTTTATGAATTGCAAAAAAACTGTACGATCGCTTAAAATGCCAAGGCCAGAAACCAACGTGTATCGGCAGTATTTCGCTTTGACATTGAAGAAAATGTAAGCAAATGCCTAATAAACGAGTGTGGACAAAAAATTTAGGTAAGTTTGATATTTACGAATTTACTTTCAGAAATACATGTAGGAATCCGCGAAGAGCCAAGAGAGGCAGGAGAGCAAGTAACCAAGAGAGCGACACGAAGTGGCCCTCGCTATTGAACTTCGGTGTGAGGGTAGTTTGCGATCAGAGAGTCAGTCGGTGCCGAAATCTCGTAGGCTACACACGCATTCGCAAGTTGTATTTAAACTCGCTGAAGTTAATACACACACACACACCATTGTTTTAAGTACATGTTTATCCTCATAATATTAACAAATAATCATCATAATACAAACATCGTCGTCTCTAGACTTATTTGCAACACGGCAAAAACCCAGGGGCCACATACATATGTATATGTGCATTAGACCGGAATTTTCTCCATACGATTTTCAACATGTGACGATTTTTTGACAACATGGCTTAAAAAAATTCTGTATATATTATAGAAAAATTTGAATTGTCAAAGTAGACAGAGACCTTTACAAAAGTGTCGAACGAATAAATTAAATATTTCATATTGAAATATATGTTCATTTTAACATTTTTTTATAAAATAACTAAATTTTTAGTAAACACACTGTTTATATAATCTACAAGTGCTAGTTGAATATGCCATTAATATTTTCCTTTACAATACATATAAGTGTAGTTTGAAAGCAATAAGGATATGCCATTATTAGCAATAATCATCAATTTGGTGCCGTCCGATTGTGTTGCTGAATCAATTGTACGACATGTTAAAATTTTTTTTTTCATTTTTACAATTTTCACAAAATTTTTGTCTGCGTACTATGACGTTTCTAGCAGCTCAAAAACATAATTAAGGGGAAATTTGAACTTTTAAAGCCTTGTCGGGGCCATCAAACCTCAATATATCTGATTTTGGATTTTTGAAAAATTTTCTATAAAATATACAGAGTTTTAGAGCCGTTTTGCTAAGAATACATAATTATTTGGTACATATGAATTTCGTATGTAAATCTTTGCATGCCTGTATCGTGTACATATGTATGCTTCAGGACTTTTCTGTGCGAACATACAAATACATAATTACTTTGTATTTCGTATATCGTACATGCTAATTTTTGCAGGACCCCGATGAAATGAAGCGAAAACTACAACTGTATGCATTGTACATATATGTATGTACATAAATATGTCTATATGTATACCTAAATATGTTTATATATGCAAGGGCGCATAAATAACTTAAGTGTACTTTTTTAGGGTTATCATGTCACAAAAAAATATCACATTGGCCGATCTCACGCCGACTTGATAAAAATGCTTGACAGTCAAGTCGATCAGAAAAACACGAATTAAGCCCAGGAAAAGAAAACTGCTGGTACCACGTCCATTGATGAACTGTTTATGCCCAGCATTCGATTAACAAACAGATAATTCAAGATGCGTGTGTTTCTCTGCGCACTATTGATGGAATGCCGTTTGCTCTGATGAACGACCTCGGCTTCCATATTCTAAGTCCTTGCGAATACAAGCATGTATAATTTCTATGGCAAACACACGCAAACGAAATTGATAATTTATATACACATACATGTGTACTGCTGCTTACCCACTTTGTTTGGACTTAAGTTTTAAAATTTTTGTTAGTTTTACCGGTCCACAACGGAATAAAAAGGTAGAAACGTTTGTTTCGGTACGTACCGGAACCGGAAACGATATTCGTTTCGGTTTGATTTCCTGATTTTGACTTTAAATCTATACACGTGAGAAATTTTCGATTACTAATAAAATAGTAATCAATTACATATTTGTCACGAATGCTCATCACCTCAGGCGTTATTTCAAAAGGATGGTCTATGCGTCTATGTTCTGCTTTGGCCAAATTGCATGTCTAACACTTATTGATAATGACCTGTACCAGTTTTCCTGCATATGGGTAAAAATGTGTCTTATTGAACTCATCAAGTGTCTTTTGGATACCTTGATGTAAGGCCTTAACGTGCAGCTATCGCACAAGTTCCTCAAAATCTGCATAAGTGGGTACATTTACAAGCAACTTTGAGGATTTGATGAAAGTGGTACCTGTTTTCGGCATAACAAAGAGTTTTAATCCATTCAGATGCATTTTCAGTAGTCATGTTGTCATAGAATGGTTGTGATTGTTTTCAAATAGTATTTATGGATGGTTTATCCGCTTTTATAAAAACAATCTGGTTTGAATACGTGTTTACTTTTCGTAACATGCTAAAGGTTTGTGATCAGAGTTGATCTTAAACTTCCGACTTTTTGGTCGGTATGCTCGAAAGTATTTGGTGGCCCATACGATTGCCAACAATTCTTTTTTAATTGCCGAATAGTTGCACTCATGTTCGTTGAGTGTACGGCTGGCATAGTATATGGGTAGATTGTCCTGGGACAATACTGCGCCCATAGCAAAGTTTCTTGCATCAGTGGTAAGGGTGAAAGTCTTATAAAAATCAGGATAGACAAGAATGGGATCTGTAGAGATCAATATATCCGAAGCATTGGCATTCGCTTCATTTTTTATATCAATCTTCAAACTTTTTTTGATAAATATAGTCATAGAATTGACTATAGCGGCGAAGTCCTTTTTAAATTTCCTGTAAAATCCACATAGCCCCAAAAAGGATTTAATTTCCTTCGAAGTCTTTGGCGTAGGGTAATCAAGGATTGCACTGATCTTATTTGGGTTGGGTTTGATACCCTCTGCTGTCACGATATGACCAATGAACTTAAGATTTACACTCCTAAGTCTGTCGAACAACTGTCTCAATAATTTTATGGGCGCTTCAAGTGAAACGGAAAAGATGATTATATCATCAAGGTAAACTAGGCAATGTATGCCAATGATTTCGTAAAGGATTTCATTCATACACCTTTGAAAGGTGGCTGGAGCATTTTTAGGCCGAAAGGCATGCGAGTGAACTCATAGTGGACCTTTTTTGAACTGAACGCAGTTTTTTCGATTGAGTCCTTGTCCATCTCAATTTGATGGAAACCTTTGGCTAAATCAAGAGTTGTAAAGTAATGACACCTACCGAGTTTGTCAAGTATCTCATCCATGATGGGAATGGGATATTTGTCGCTTATAGTGTTCTCGTTCAGAGGCCTATAATCTATCACGACCCGGTACTTCTGTCCTAAGATATCATCCTTTTAGGCATGACCCATACAGGACTGTTGGGGACTGTACCTGCAAGGCAAAACCTTTATCTTCTGTCTGGCTGGAAAGACCGATTTCTCATCCTCCCAGGGTTCCCGTTGTCAATATAATTAACATAAACTGTCTGTTTAAATGCTGATTATATATATTTTTTTATTAGAACTAAAATTAACACAAAAAAAATAGAGGAAAGCTAACTTCGGCTCGACCGAAGTTTATATACCCTTGGAGCATGATATAGTTTTTTATATGGCAGCTATACGATATATTCTTCCGATTTTGATCAAATTCTCCAAAATTGTGTTGAGACAGATAATATTCATAACTGGAACGTACAAAGACGCTACCATTGAAAACAAAAAAATTTTTTCTCACTAAAACTATTTTTTTCTGACCGATCATTCCTATGGCAGCTATATGCTATAGTCATCCGATTTGGATCAGTCTTGGCAGAATTGAGTGTTAGCATACCATATTGATCAGTAACGTTTGGGAGCGATAGCCCTGAAAACAAAGTTTTTCATACTAAAACTTTATTTCAGATCTATCTTTTGTATGGTAGCTATACTATATAGTTTCCCGATTTGAATAAAACTTGCTGAAATTATGTGAAAACATAAAAAACTTATAAATACGAGGTTTG
>JAEIFU010004269.1:0-17246 GCA_018904235.1 Lordiphosa stackelbergi | reverse complement strand
TTTAGTTTAGAATCCGGTTCTAAGGATCTAGTTCCCGGAGTCTGGTCCTAAATTCGTTACAATATACCCAAAAAATATGATTCCACAATATTATAAAAAACAACAACACAAAACAAAAGCATATCTAATTTATGCACAGTGCAATATACAATACCTAACTTTGTGAGTATTTTAAATCTTCATAAAATACCAAAATTCAGCTCGATAGCTTTACAACTAAGAGACCCATGGACAGACTGTCGGAAAGACAGACCAACGAGGGACGGAGAAAGCTCAATCGACTCACCTCGTCGCCGTGATCAAGAATACATATTAATAAACAATAGAGTAAAGTATTTTTATACTCTGTACCAAAGGTACATAAAGTATATTAAGTTTGTGCAAAAGTATGTAACAGGGAGAAGAAATCATTTCCGACCCCATAAAGCAGGGATGCAAACCGCTTGGAAATAAGGAATGGTTCGGTTTAGTGGTGCACACAGTTTTTGAACCGCCGGTTCGGTTCATTTTATGGTTTTTGGGACTTACTGAACCGCGGTTTTGGTTCGGTTTGAGCTGTATTCATTTAACAAACTAAAGAAATATATTTTTGATGCATTAAGTCAGATTAACATATCGTTAAGTTTTTGTTATTATATAATTAACATTTCATTTTTAATAAACTTCAAATTTGCTTTGATAACTTAACGATATATTTAAGACAGTGTTATTTAATGAAGATATTTCCATACGATTGATTGCATTTCAAAACAACAGGAGATATATAGAGTTTAAAGAACTAAAATTTAGTTCAATATGATGGAATTTTAGTTAACATTTAGTTATAATATATGTTATAGTAAAGTTTCATCGATATTGCCTTTTAAGTCTGATCACTCAAGTTTCAGCGTGGGAATTGCTTAAGTTGATTTTCTTAAGAATTCCAATATTTTAAAATATCTTTATCTTTAGGTAAACGCTTTTCGCCATCAAACGGTTCAATGCAATTAGCAATCGATATTTAACTTTATGATGGAAATTAATCCTTATATTCCTACCTTATCTTTACTTATCGGGTTCAAAAGATTATCCATTATGTTTTCATTAACGATTTGGATCTTGTTGTATATTAACATTAAATATGATCTAGCTACTTTTTTTTCTTCTTCTTATAGCAGGTTTGATTCCTGGTAGCGGTAACAAAATCAAGACTTGGACTGTTCCAATTTTGGGTCCGAAGAAATTTGGTGTTCTCAGCTTTTTTACAAGAACTCGTGCGTTTCCACGTATTTATACTCTGTATAGTCAAACATTTTGTACAAATGTATGTATCGGAGAAGGAATCATTTCCGCTCCTATCAATTTAGATAAAACGTCACATCTCCCACAGTTTTGTATAGATGGTAGCACTGGTCACTTTTTGTGGCTTTTTATTTAAAATGATAAGAAATATACAAACTTTGGGAGTACTGAGTATGTTAAAGTTTTTTTTAACAGAGTTTGATTGGTCCGAAATATATCTTTCTATCTATCTTATTTTTCGTGATCAGTTGGGCACGCACTTGCTATCTACCCATTAAATTTCGCCCCCTCCCTTAAACAGCAGAAAACTGTCAGATTCACAATTTTTAAGTTACAACCTTGTGGCTTAATATATGATATATGATCTAAGGCCTTATATCTATCTATTGAGCGCATGGGATCCAAGCAAAAACACTATATTTATACAGGAAACAATTTTGCTTCTGGGAGCGGAGGGAACACTTTGCGTATTTCAGGCAGCTAATGTGTACGAGTCAGATTGCGCGCTCGTATGCATGTGTGTGCGCGTGTGTATGTGTGCGTCTGTGTATGTGTGTGTGTTTGCACATGTGTCTCAATTGTTGAGGGGTATTTTGAAGTCGGACCACTCGACTGCAACGCTTTTACTTGATATACTCCGTACCGAAGGTACATTGAGTTATATACTTGTGCAAAAGAATGTAACAGGGAGAAGGTATCATTTCCGACCCTATAAAATATATATATTTTTAATCAGCATCAACAGCCCAGAAAGAAAAACATCACATCTTCCACAGTTTTATAGATAGATGATTCGTACCTTCTATGGATAATTGGTCATTAGTAATATGTATCGATTTGCCGAAGAAATGATAAAGATCGGATGAGCGGTACCAAGTTATGAGCAAATATGTGAATAACCACCGCCCACGTTCACCCTTCTCCCACCCTTTCACAACCAACGCAGCACAATCTTAGAGAGAGAGAGAGAGAGTGAGAGGGAGATAGAGAGAGAGAGAGAGAAACTTAGAGATGGGCGCAGCAGCAGCACTGCATTCAGCTCCAACTCTATGTACAGAGTATATTATAATTGGGCTTACCGACATTCTCACTTGTTTACTTTAATTTTCGCTCTCGTTTCTCAACTTGTAACGGGTGTACTAACTCTTAGCTAATCAATGTCCTAATATAGAACTGTAACATTAATTTAATTTTTTATATTTTTTAAAGTGCACTATCAAAAGATTATTCACGCGGACTTGAAGCCTGGAAACCTGTTATTGACAGAGTGTGGCCATGTGAAAATTGCTGATTTGGGTGTGTGCAACGAATTCCTTGGAGATGACGCCATAATGAGCAATGGGTCGACCGCTGGAACACCTGCTTTTAGGGCCCCGGAAACGTTAATCTTAGGGCAAGTATGTGAGCAATTACTTATCTGAAATATGACAATGCAAGATTCCATAATTTCAACCAGAATGTGTATTGCGGAAGAGCGGCGGATATCTGGGCATTGGGTGCCACGTTGTACTCACTAGTATTTGGAAATGTACCGTTTCTAGCGAACTCTATTCCCTTGTTGTATGAAAAAATAAAACACGATTCGATCGTATTCCCAACGTCGCCAGAAATCAGCGAAGAGTTAATACACTGCATTGATCGTATGCTGGATAAAGATGCCGCCAATAGAATAACATTGCCGCAATTAAAGGTTTGCATGAACTTTTTATTTTTCGGTTTCTTCTTTAAAATATTTTTCTGGAATATTAAGGCCTCAAAATAACAGAATGTCTATTAAAATCGCTCATCTATAATAACTGTTAATTAATTTCAAATGTCAGAAAAATATTTTTTAAGTTAAATACTTGTTGAAGCTTTGAGACGAATCTTATTTTTCTGTTTTCCGATATTAGGTAAATAAATGGGTAACCAATGACGGTGCTCATCCGTTGCCCACGGAAGACGAGAATTGCTGTTTAGTGCAAGTTGATGAAGATGATATAAACTCTGTTGTGCGTAGTATCCCAAAACTGGATACGCTTATTTTGATCAAAACAATGTTGAAGAACCACTCGTTTGGGAATCCCTTCATGAGAGGTGTGTCTGGCAAGGCACCACAGCCAGGCGGTTCCCGATTGGAAAGATTTGTCCGAGCCGGTCGCTCGAACTCAGCGCCCGGTTCCTATCACGTGCCAGTAGACAGGTATAAGTACGTCTGCATATTGCTGACAAAGAATTGTATAACAGACAAGTTGTATTTCTATATTTACAGGCAATCATCCACAGATAATGTTCTTCCATCCTTATCCGAACATTGCGCAACTCAATATAATGAGGAAACATAGATTTAAGAAAATACCAAATATTATCTATATGGTTTTATTACATTCATGGTTAATTCTTTATATATTTGTAAGAATGTACAAATATGTATACATACATTCTTAAAAAAGAGAAAACATAATTCGTGCTTTATGCGTCATTATGGATTGTGAAAACCGTTACTGGATTACCGGCCAAGCCGTCCAATCCCATTGATAATGTTCTAGTGCTTTAATTATAAATTTATATAGACATAATAGTTGAATTTAATATATCTACTGCAAATTTACCATGTACTATACTTAAATAGGTACGAAAGTGAAATGATGATTATTCAGCTATTAAGAAATTTCTATGCCAATATTAACACAATACAATCTCAACTTGCGCTTATTTTTTAAAACTAATGATTAATTCAAAAGCGAAATATGGTAATGCACAAAAATATATGCACTCGTTATGAAAATTAAGTCAAAATTGATTCTAACTCATAATTAAGACACAACGCGACTCATATAAAAGAAATGTTCGTAGCACGTATTACACGTATTCAGTGAGAAAATGGCAAGATGGGAAAAAAAAGAAATTTTCATTTTCATAAACCCCTAAGAACCGGTTCGGTTAGGGTTTTTAGGTCCGACGAACCGGACCATTAACCAAATTCCTTATATTTTTGACTCCTCGGACCTGAACCCGAACCGGACCACTTTTTCGAAAAATTAGGTTTGGTTGTCAAAATAAAGTAGTTTTCCAAACGACACATACAGGTAAAAATGGAAATTCCTCGTAATCTGTCTGCTGTCGATCAAGTCGTGCTCCAATCCAACAAATTATCTCTGGGTCAGACACCGTAAATAATAGAGCGAATATGGTTCGAGCAGGCGATCTTTTGAATGAAAAAAAACCATTTCTTGATTTGGACGATGACAAAGTTACCTCAATAGATTCCCTTGAAGCCCTTATAATAACAGTTCGTTGTGCAGCTCTACTCTACAGCGAAGGTCCCACAGGCAAACATAATTTGAACACATTGTGCAAACTATCTTGTTAAAACCAAAACATCCTCACATTCCAAAACATCTAATTTTGTTAGTTTCAAAAAAATTAATTTAAATAAATAAAAAAGACCATAACTCTGGAACTTTTCGATTTCCCATCTACAGTTTAATACACTAAATTCCTGGATACAAGACCAAATTTTGAGAAATAAAATAAAGAAAAAAGAAGTCTCTTTCGTGGCAATACATTTTTGTTTATTAATTTTCCCGATTTGGAAACCAAAGAAAATTTTTAAAATTTTTAAGTGTAAGTAATTTTTAATTTGGGATCAGATGCTAATTTACAGATTTGTAAAATATTTTTATCAATGTCTTTGGATAGCACGCAATTGAAAATGATTAAGTTTTTTAAATTGAAGTGGGCGATTTTGTAAGCACGTAGTTTTAATTTTGCTCATAAGAATTTAATATGGAAAATGTGTTTTTTTTGTAAATTTTTCCTAGTTTAAATAATTCTGAAAAATTTTTACCTGATATTAAAAACCTCAGAAAAACATTGTTTCTTTGTCTTTGTCTCTAATTATTTAATGATTTTATGCTGCGGCGCACTCAAGGAAGAAGAAGCAAAGAAAAATAAAATTTGGAGCAGTGTATGGGTAAGGCCACGCGAAAGCCAAGGTTGCTGCGAATAGGTTGTTGAAGTCACCAGAACCTTACAAAAATGTTCTACGAATAAAAGCAGCCGACTTTAAGCTCTTGGAAATATTTAGCAATCGTTCTATTATATCAGGGATCGTAACAATTATAATTTTTTTAATAAAAATTATTTGTAAGCTTTATTTTTATTATAAAAATGGAAAAAAAGACTTGTTCTTAATTTTATTGATAAAAGTTGAATAAGACTTGTTTTTAATTTTTATTGATAAAAGTTGAAAATGAGAGTTTTTTTTTAAATTTTTATTTTAAAAATTGAAAATAAAAATTGATTTTGAATATATTTTGAACCAGGCGCTGCATTTTAGAAGTAGACATATATCTATGATCTATGTCTCAATACCTTTCCATTGATACATCACATGTCCTTAAAGGATCAATATTAAGGATACTAAAATTTTTTATCGATTCAGTGCCACTGTTTATACCAGGGATGCAAACCGGTTCTGCACCGAACCGGTTTAAAACCAAACCAAACCGCTTTTTGCGCTCGTAAACCGAACCGTAAACCAAGCCGGTGTATTTATAAAAATGCTGAACTGAACCAAAAACCGAAAAATAAAATAGTTCGGTTCGGTTCATTTCAACTAGACATTGAGTTACCAATTGATTAACCATACTGAGCCAAATCGCAGCGCATTAAAATATGGTAGAGATATATTTCGGACCAATCAAACCCTGTAAAATTAAACTATAACATACTCAGTGCCCCCAAAGTTTGTATATATCTTATCATTTTAAATAAAAACGCACAAAAAGTGGCCAGTGTTACCCAACATAATTTTCTGTTTTTTTATAACTCGTCCGATCGATCCGTGTCATCCAATGAATAATCGGAATTACCAAATATGGCTATATAGACTCGACTTTCGCTGCGGATCAAGAATATATACAGTTTATAGGGTCGGAAATGAAATATATACAGAGTATAAATACGTGGAAAAGCAAGAGTTGTTGTAAAAAAGCTGAGAACACCAAATTTCTTAGGACCCAAAATTGGAACAGGCCAAGTCTTGATTTTGGTACCTCTACCAGGAATCAAACCTGCTATAAGAAGAAGGAAAAAAGCTAGCTAAATCTCATTTAATGGTAATATACAAGAAGAACCAAAAAAAAAAAAAACGAGAAAGGCAAAGCTAACTTCGTCTGTAACGAAGTTTTGATACACTTGAAATAGCTTGTCTCAACGGTTAGCGACTTCGACCAAACTTCGCAGATCAGCTTAAAAACATTACATATTACCCATGACCGTGTTTGAGAGCAGTAATATTGAGAACAAAACAGTTTTTCTTACTAAAATCCATTTTCCGAACGAACATTTGTATGGCAGCTACAAGAAGTAGTCATCCGATCCGGTCGGTTCCGACATATTAGCAGCGTGCAGTAAAAAGAAGACTCTGTGCAAAGTTTCAGCTCGATAGCTCCAAAACTGAGGGACTAGTTCGCGTAGAAACAGACAGACGGACAGACGGACGGACAAAGCTTAATCGACTCAGCTCGTCATGCTGATCAAGAATATATATACTTTATGTGGTCGGAGATGATTCCTTCTATGCGTTGCACACTTCTGGGCAAAATTATAATACACTTTTCAAGTGTATAAAAAGACGAGTTGAAATATAAGGACAAATTTTCATCATAAAGTAAATTATCGTTTGTTACTTGCATTGATGCGTTTGATGGCGAAAAGAGTTTACCTTAAGATAAATATTGGAACATTTATCAGGAAAATCAACTTAAGCAATTCCAGCCACACAAGTATCAGTAAAACGAAACTTGATTTATCAGACTTAAGAGGCAATATCAATGAAACTTTACTATCAGTGGTGTCCTGGAAATCTCTAGAGATTTTCGTATTAACGATTGCACTTCGAACTAAACTGGGACTACTTTGTTTGCGAAGTGCCAAGAATCAGACCGCCTACTAGATTATCTAGAAGAAAAACCGTACTCATCAAATCTACTTAGCTTTGAGCAGGCGGTTTCAAATCGCCCAACTTTTGTCATCTAATCTAGTAGCCGGGCATAATGGAGCCACAACATACAAATTCAAATAGCTTCAATATGAAATGCTGACGTTTATACGAAAACCTCTAGAGATTTCTGTGACACACCCGTATAAGATATTACTAAATCTTAATTAAAGTTTCATCATATTGAAATAAATTTTAGTTCTTTAAACTCTATATATCTCCTGTTGTTTTGAAATGCAATCAATCGAATGGAAATATCTTCATTCAATACCGATTTAAAGATATCGTTACGTTGTCAAAAAGTTTATTAAAAATGAAATGTTTATTTTATAATAACTAAAAACCTGACTTAACAACCTATACCTAAATGTGAAATGTATCAAAAATATATCTCTTTAGTTTTTTAAATGAATAAAGCGCAAGCCGAACCGAACCGAACCGAAACCGCTGTTCAGTAAACCCCAAAAACCATGTAATGAACCGAACCGGCGGTTCAAAAACTGTGAGAACTACTGAACCGAACCAGTCCGGTTTATTCATATCACTTATTTGATTCAAGTCTGTTATAACTCAAACAAGTAAGAAAGTTGGTTAAGCCCAACTGTAACACACTATCCATATCCGTATAAGATTACGCTTACTTACTTAAAGACTAGCATAACTCAAAAATTACTATTTTTGACTTAATGATGCAGAAATCTTTGCTGTGTTGTGTACTAATTTGTAGTAAATATCGTTGGTTACATCATATCTCAGTTGTCCTGTAGTCGTTATTGCACATAAATACTTCGGCTTTCAGTTAAAACACGAGATTACAACCGTAACCGAAACACTTAACCGCTAAAAACACTTTAAAATTTGTAACCGAAACCTTAACCGTAACCGAAAAAAAATGGTTTCTTATAACCGTAACCGTAAAACCTTTATTACCATATCCGGTTATCAGAACCGAAACAGAAACAAATATACGGGTTAATTTCGGTTTTCCTCTACTAGTAAACACTTAGATAAACGTATATCAGTGCCGGGATAATGTAGAGCATGGTTCCCCTAGCAGAGAACGCGTAAACGTGACTGTGTCTCTCTCTCACACACAATGAAGGTTGACTTCGGCAAGCATTCGGTAAGAATTGGCAAGTAAGTTCGTGCCCAGGCTATCGTTGGGGAACTCTGATGTAGAGGACAGAGGGGTATGCTTGTGCAAGTGAGCAAGAGAACTCTCTCCAGACTACAGCCTACCAAAGCATTCAATTCAGTGTTCACCGATTCAGACAACCATAAGTTCGGCTCGCGTTTACATAAAAACATGAGTGACTTCGGCCCCTGGCAGCTATGGCTTGCTGGCTCTGGTCTAAACCTGTGCAAGCCAAATGGAGAGGACAAAAAAAGCCACACAGCAAAAAGAGCGTGCAGCTAACCAAAATCTGTACCCTCCTCATCTTTCCATATACATATGCATGTGGTATTACACTGAATGCTGGCTAGTTTAGCCGATCCAAAAATGTACGACTTTGGCCCAAATTTAGCATCGGCTTATTTTGATTTTTTCTGTAACCTTAGGTTCTATCTGGATTCAAATGTTAAACTAACTATAGTCTCACGAGTTAGAATTTAGAGAACCAAGTCTGTTCGAGAATGATGCTTACCTATGTGCAATATTTTTGAATTAAATCCATTAAACGCATTTTTCTCAAAATGGATTATTTTGAGTTATGCAAGTCTTGAAGTAAATGAGGGATATGACGTTTTTGTCCAATTTCGAGACGTAAAAGTAAAATGGCCAATTCGTACGTTTACACGAAAACCGATGCGCATTCCGGAGCAAGGCCGATTAGGGTTTTTTGAAGCATGTCGTTATATTAAAAGACTAACGTGTAGAGCTTAGTAGGTTGCCGCTGACTGTGAAAGAACTTATAAAGTCTTTTTTAAGCGTGCAGTTTTCGTTTGGGTTTGGCTGCTTAACCCATTAATGCCGACGGGTGCGAAAACGCACCAAAAAAAGAGGTGTTTTTAAAATTTTAGAAATAATAAATGGATAATAGATGAATGGGTTACATATTTGACCTGTACTGATTTTCCATACGACGCCGTCTAATTGATGATAAACGCATCGCCAGGTGCAGGTTTTCCGACATGCAAAAAAAACCCTATTATACAGTTGAAACATATAAAAAAAAAATAATTAAAAAAGTTGTAATGATAGGGATCGGTAGCCTTCTGCCCTATATTCAATTCATATTAATTTCAAATTTGTGCATATATACGTCTTTGCACAGGTACATGCTGTGCGTTTTCGCACCCGTCGGCGCTAATGAGAACATTTTTACTAAGAACGAGAGCGTAAGTTAAAGTCGGCTCTAACCGACTTCGATATACCCGTTACTCATGAAAAAACATGTTTAACAGTGTTCCTGCGTTCCATAGTGTGACCATCCGAAAAGTATGCAATATTTTTTTAGGGTGGGTGGGGTGGTAGCGGGGGGGGCTTGGTTCAGTTTTTTGCTCATAACTTGAGAACCGTTCATCCGATCTTTATCATTTCTTCGGCAAATCATTCATTTTACCAATCAACTAACTATCTCTAGAAGGTACGAATCGTCTATCTTTAAAACTGTGGGAGATATAACGTTTTTTTTAAATTGCGGGGGCGGGAGGGGGCGTGGCCAATATTTGAAGGCCGAAGGAATGGTAAAGATCGGATGAACGGTTCTCAAGTTATAAGCAAAAAAGTGAACCAAGCCCTCCCCGCTACCACCCTAAAAAATGTTGCATACTTTTTGGATGGTCACACTAAGGTACGCGGGAACACTGTTAAACATGTTTTTTCTTCTTTTCTTCTTCTTTCTTTTTCGGTTCTAACCGACTTCAACTTACGCTCTCGTTTGGTGATACATATGTAGGAACTCTAAAGAAGCGCTCCCAATGAAAACCCTTACCACTTCGTGTGCTTTCTGGCACGATCTCATTCCCGTAACATTTCGGTGACGTCAGCTACTTCACAAACTAACGCGCGCCACGTGCAGAGCCACTATCAGATCGTCAGAACTTGTCGCAGACAGTTGTAATTGGGATTTCGATTGTGACCGTGCTTTTTCGTGTATTCAGTTTGAAATTTAGCAGAGCTAAAATTTTACTTCGAGAAGGAAAGTATTATCAGTTCGTGAAGTGGAACTTTTAAATCAAAACAAATGGTGTTATGATGGCGAAATCGCGCTACAAGAACAATTTTCGAACGCATTGGCGAAATGCACGTTGATAACCCGGACACCGACAATGACAACGGCGACAATTTATTTCGATGCTGCAATGGTCAATGCTTGTATGCTCTTTTGCGACATTCGTAGTCACCAGCGCTAAAACGCAACGAAATATAAGAATGGCTTCATATAGCAATTCAAGAAGATGGGACAATTCGATTTCCGCAACATTGTGACAGATTCGTTGCTGCAAAGTGAGGAAGTGGCATATCACCGTGGTCCCAAAACTCAAGACACACCAGCTCAAAAACGATTGAAACTGGATAATGTTGGGCACAACATTGAGAAGGAGACAAAACGAATTCGCTGTAGCCACTGTGCCTCGCACACCATCTGTCATATTGTGCAAAGTGCAAAGTGACAGTGCATCCGAAATGTTTCTCAGAATACCATAAATAAATTCTACCGGTTTAGTTCGATTTAAAAGCACGAATTAGTGGTTTGGTTAATTCGGTTTACAGTTTGCATCTGCAGTGTTGTCAAAATTTCATGCTTACATAAACTCTGGGACTGAAACACTGATCTACTATTTCATTTTGCAGGGCTTGACCATCTTTCTTACGTGTTTGAGTTATGACAGACTTAAAGTAAGTGCTATGTATAAACAATGGCACTAAATCGATAAAAAATTTAGGTGTCCTTAATCTTGAGCCTTTAAGGACATGTGATGTATCAATGGAAAGGTTTTAAAACAAAGATTATAGATATATGATAGATATCTACTTTTGTAATGCACCCTTTAGTTTAAAAGATATTCAAAATCAATTTGTATTTTCAATTTTTGAAATAAAGGTTTATCCTGATTTTGGATTGCTCACTCAAAATTCGTTTGTGGGGTGTCTCCAAAAGGGTCTAGGACACTTATTTGGCGTTGATTTTTTTAAGTCCATAAGCTTATTTGCGATCCCTATATTATATACAATTTCAAACGAGAGCGTAAGTTAAAAACGGCTCTAACCGACTTCCTTATACCCGTTACTCATGAAAAGTTATTTTTAACAGCGTTCCTGATAGTGAATATCCGTAAAGTATGCAACATTCTTATCCGATCTTGATGGAATTTCAGGGATTATAGATATTGCTATTGCAATCGCATCTGGTCAGTCTGTCTGAGAACTTCGGAATGTATATTACCGACTTGAATATTTTTCCGATTTTTCTTCTTTGTGTGTACATCCGTTTTTGAATGTCTTAAACAGTCCAAATATTGTATTAGTGGAAAAATCGTTGGATTTGAGCATACCTGTTAAATAATGATTATTAATTGTAGTCATTATTAATTAGATTATTTTTGTTTAAAAGTTAAATTAATGATTGAATTTCGATTATTTTCGGTTTCACACAATTATTTAATGATTACGTTTACAAATAATCAAAAATAATGGAAAATTAGCATAAATTATTAAAAATAATTGAAAATAATGGAAAATAATCGTTTCCATTATTTTCCATTATTTCGACTATTTGAGACTATTTTGAGAGAAACAAATTATTTTCAACATCACATTTAATAACAACAATGTTGCTGTACGAGATTGGCTTACAACATATTAACAAGAACGTATTAAATATTACATGTTTTCACATTAAATTAAGCACAAACATTAAACATATTCCTTTTTACGTACGAAATAATAAATATCCTCAACGGCGCGGTCTGGTCAAAGCTACAGAGTTATGTGATTAAAGCCTTAGCATATAGAAACAGAATTATAAAGGGATTATTTTAAGAGGAAATTTAGTTTTTAGTTTTTTAGTATTAGTCTTTTATAACTTTTGTAAATCCTGCTAGCACTAATTCGCAAACCCAAAGCGCATGGCTGAACGATCTGGAATCTGGGGAAGACCCGGGAAGCCAGGTGTATTGAGCTACGTGTAGAGGGTGCGAGGCGGTGCGCGACAGACGGTTCTTTTAAACAAGTCACCGAGTAACTAAACTTTTTTTATTTTTAATTTTATTTGTATACCATTCCTTAGATTTATATAAATTTAAGTTATTCTATTTACAAAAAAAGAAGAAATTAAAAAACCAACTACTACTTAAACATATTCAGTGTTTGCCTTCATTAAAACTACATACATAAGTGACAAAAGTTACAAAACAAGTGTACACTAGTTGGCATATTTAATTTGATAACATTTAATGCAATTTAAACTTATTATCGATTCTTAATACGTATGCAAAATTTCAAATTAATCAGACTACTGGAAATCGGTCAAAATTACGCTTAAAGATTTTGTTACATACATGCCGAGCTAATAAAAGCGTATTAAAATAGACTTTTACAAGAATTGAAAACTTTCAATGAGTTAAGAATAATATTGTAAAATTAAATGACCTTTAATTTGATATCAAACTCTTTATAAAGTAAGTTTAAACAACAAGTAGATTTTATATTAAATGTTGTCAAAATAAATAAGCCGACTGGTGTAAATGCAATACAACGTGTTCATTTGTTACTAATAGGCATTAATTTAGCTTATATGTTTTTTGAAACTGTTTCACTTTCAATTGAACGTTTTGAACTTGCAAATTCTCTCTCTTAAATATATGATCGCGCTTAACGGAACCGCGAATGCAGCGCAAGCTATCAAATCTAATAAGAATTGGCATAGGCAGCGAACAGACGAACAAAAAAAAAAAAAAAATACGCAAAGTTGTTCTTGTATTTAGCATTGCTTGTGGGAAGAGCAGTTCATGTACATATATTGCTGCTGCGTAACGCGGGACGGTGGCATAGCTTAAGTTAACTTTTCGTTAATAAACAACTAAACGCAAGATATATACCTTAAATTCTGGGACCTAACTTTAGTGTTCGATATCTATGCTGTTTCTCAACCGATTTCGAAGAATGATAAGTTGTCACAGATTTTCAATATTTTGTATGAAGTGCTAGTCTCCAAGATGGATATGTTCTTTCAGATGGACAGATAGATCAAGAATATATACAGGGTTGCCCATATTCGACGGACCCATCTGGCAACGCCATAACTTTTGACAGAGATGTCAGATCGCTTAATGACATACCGCGTTTGAAGCGTCAGTCCAAGCAGATTTTTACCATGGAACAATACACGCCACGCGAGCGCTCTGAAATAGTTGAAATTTACATTCAACAGAACAAGTCAATTGTGAAAACTCAACGTGCTTTTAAAAAATTAAAAATTAAGCTCATTTCACATTGAATGGGACCGTAAATAAGCAAAATTGCCGTATTTACGCCACTGAAAATCCTGAGGAGATTCAAGAAGTGCCTCTTCATGACGAAAAAGTCACAGTTTGGTGCGGCGTTAGTGCGAAAACGGTCATTGGGCCGTTTTTCTTCCAAAATGAAAATGGCCATGCTGTTACCATCAACCAGGAGCGTTATCGCGACATGATGACCAATTTTGTGATGCCAATTATTCGTCGAAAGCGTATGAGGCAGTTCTGGTTTCAACAAGACGGCGCTCCACCGCACACGATTTTCTGAAGAAATTGTTTCCGGACCGTTTGATGTCGAAAAGTGGTGATTTGGACTGGCCACCGCGTTCGCCCGATTTGACGCCGCCTGACTTCTTCTTGTGGGGATATTTGAAGTCAAAGGTTTACGTTAACAAGCCAAGGACCGTAGAAGAGCTCAAGGACAACATTCGTGAAGAAATAGCCGCTATTCCGGCCGAAATGTTGGCGAAATCGATGGAAAATGCTGCAATGCGCCATCAACGCCAGAGGCGGCCATTTGAGAGATATCATATTCAAAAATTGATGTAAACAAATCTACTTGGAACAAATTAAATGATTACGATTGCCAACGGCCAAATTTTTATTTTTTTCTTTGATTTTAAAAAAAAAAACATGGGTCCGTCGAATATGGGCAACCCTGTATATACTAGCAAATAACCCGACGCGCTTCGCTGCGCCTTCAACAGTATGCTCTTTGCTGATGGCTTTTCCCTCCAACTCCCACCCCCATCCCTCCCATCCACTCTACATCCAATTCCACCCAGTTCCCAATCACTTCCCACCCACTTTCCGCCACCATCCCGCCCACATCTCACCCACATCCCTCCAACTTCCCGCCCACATCCCATCCACATTCCTCCCACTTCCCGCCCACATCCCATCCACTTCCCAACTACTGTCCACCCACATCCCACCCACTTTACACCCAATTTCCCCCAGTTCCCACTCACTTCATGCCCACATCACGCCCACTTCCCACCCACATCCCACACGCATCCCACCCACTTCGCATCTGCATACCGCCCACATCCCACCCATATTCCTTCCGCATCCCACCCACTTCCCGCCACATTCCACTCACTTCACAACCACTTACCACCCACTTTCCACCCACTTCCAAAACAACAAACCACCCACATCCCACTCACATCCCATTCACTTCCCAGTGGGCATCCCGGCGTTATTTTCAACATAAGATAATTAAATCACAAATAAATTTTCATTTTGACCATACAATCCGAGTTTCAAGTCAATCGGATGAAAAATAGTTATTTTGCATGTAGAATTTTCCAGGCATTTTCACGCCTGGATGGGATTTTCCGACTTTAAAAAATCACATTTTTAATTATTTCGTACTCTGTCCTTACAAACCGAGTTTCAAGCCAATCGGATGAAAAATAGTTTTGTTCATGCAGAAATTTTCCGGGAATTTTCCGACCGTTGGGTAAAATTTTCCAACATAGGAAAATCACATTTTAAACTAATTCGTATTTTATCCTTACAAACCGATTTCGAAGCCAATCGGGTGAAAATAGTTCTTTTCATGCAGAATTTTTCGGCCATTTTCCTCTTGGGCGGATTTTTCAAAACCGGAAAATCACATTTCAATTTATTTCGTATTCTGTCCGTACAAACCGAGTTTCAAGCCAATCGGATGAAAAATAGTTTTTTTCATGCTAAATTTTCCGGGAATTTTCCGACAGGTCAAATTTTCCAACTTCGGAAAATCACATTTCAAACTATTTCGTATTCTGTCCTTACAAACCGAGTTTGAAGCATAGCTGTTAAATAATGATTACTAATCGTAATCATAACATATTTGATTATTTATTTTTTTAAAGGCAAAATAATGATTACATTACGACTATTTTTTAGTTTTACTCGATTACTAATTGATTATTTTTAAAAATAATCAAAAATAATCGGGATTATTTAGGATTACCAAAAAATAATCAAAAATAATCAAAAAGTAATTCGACTACTTTACAAGATTATTTTTGAATATTTTGGTTTATTTAACAAAAAAAAGGCATAGCCAGATTTGTGGCCCTCAACGATTTCATATAGGACTTTTAGCTGCCTACTGAACTTGTCGGTAATGGCGTAGAGGTTAAGGCCTATGACTGAAAGGCAATGAGTCCTAGGTTCAGGTCCCAGTTTGGGACATGGATTTTTTTTTTTTTTATATATAGAATTTTAAAACAATTGCATTAGCTCCCGTGTACCAGTTTATGCTATTGAAATGATTATTATAATGTTTCTAAGAAGTGTGCACCACATAGAAGAAATCATTTCCGTCCCTATAAAATATATGACGAGCATGAAGAGCTGAGTCGATTGACCTTTGTCTGTCCGTCCGATATCCTATAAATTATAAGATCTACTGACTGAGGTAGCTACTAACTAGGGGTGCCGGTGTGTAGCTCTGTGGAAGTCGTGGGTTGAATCTCGCCTCGGACGATCTAACAAAAAAAGGTTTTTCTTTCGGTAGAAAATAGCTTTTACACATCCGGTCCCCTTTACGAGCTACTGGCGCCAGCTTTGAAGTAACAAGCCATAAAAAAGCTTCTCAAACTTTTCCGTTCGAATATGGAGTTAAACTGTAGGTCTGTTGTGAGGACTTTATTGTTGAAGTCTCACAAGTAAAGTATTTGGTAATATGTAAGAGGAGTAAGTGTAAGTGATATTTATATTTATACTTACATTTATATTTATAGTTAAATGTCTATGTAGATTTATAATTACTATACTTAGATTTATACTAAACTATGTTGGCCGCACAAGGGTTAAGGTGTACGGCGAATTGGTTGCAGGAGCTGAAGGGCAAAGCGAAGAGGAGGAAAACGGAGTACCGTTGGAGCACAGCAGAGCGCTGTGAAAAGAACCGCTGGAGTTCTGGAGAAAAGGAGAGGCGAGAGCCGGCGAGTTTTGCGTACCAGCAAACGTGCCCGAGCGAATCGTGGTGCCAGCGGCGTCTGAAGTAGCAAAAGGAGTGAAGGAGTAAATTAAGCCTTTGGTTATAATAATAATATAATATTATAAAGTAAAAATTAAGCAAACTAGAGATAAGCCAGCTAGTAAGGCGTACTGTAAATCTAATATTTTAAGGCCAATAAACGGGCAACAAAATCAAAGTCGCAACCGTCTTATTATTTCTAACTACCAACTCCGCAATATAAATTTGTTGGAGCGATCCACGACTGCCCTGAGCGTACGCCGGCAGAATAAAGGTTCGTTACAACTGGCGCCCAACGTGGTTTTGGTATTAGAAATAGTGACGAAAGGTTAAGCGGTGGGTACAGATTAAACAAAACAAAAATTTTATTTTTGTATTTTTTTTTTTTATTTAAGTATTAATTATTATACATAAACATAGCTTACAATATAATAACTAATTATAAGTATGAGTACTAGCTACTAGGCCATCGACTCGACAATTAGCTGAAGATTATATTTTGTTTAACAAATTGCATTTCTGTAAAAAGCTTACTATTAG
>JAEIFU010004268.1:0-17258 GCA_018904235.1 Lordiphosa stackelbergi | reverse complement strand
GGCAATCAATTTATTTTGCAGATCGCAAAAACCGGCAACTTAAATTGACAACAACACTCGAACAACACTCGTTTTTAACTTCTTTTGGTGTCTACCGAAGCGAGTTTACAATATAAATTTTAATTAATTCGCGGAGCGCCAAAGTCAAAACAAACCGCACGATCAGTGTGACCAGCTCTCTTAGTTAAAGATATAAACTGGAGGAAAAAAATTCATGAACAGACTGACCCAAAAAATTGGCATCTAGGGCTTCAAAAGTGCAAAAACTTCGAAACTTCTTCTGCGAAATTATCCCAAACAACAATATAAACAAATCTCTAGCACACGCCAGCTTCATACGAACACCCCTTATGAACTAAAGTTCATAATGAATACAAAGTGTTATCTAGAAAAGATAACTGTTATAGTATCAAAACGGTAAGAACCGCAGTAAGTAAGGCAAGGACAGCCATTCTGGTAAGAAAAGGCATATATGCTTACCTTATGTCGAATTACAGCACGGATGACCAATATTATTGCCATCCTACTACATGGCCCACGAGCGAGAGTCGCCACCGGCCGAGCTCGAACACCTAACGGCTGAGACGAGCAGGAGAAAACGACCACTCGTCTACGGAACGGACGCCAACGCACATCACACTGGGTTGGGTGCCCCAGACGTCAACGACAGAGGTGAGTCACTCTTAAGTTTTATTCTACAAACTAACCTTAAAATAGAAAACGTTGGAGATGTGCCCACATATGTGGGACCAACATCGGCCAACGTCCTACACCTAACTCTGACCTTAGGGAATAGTACTCAGTCATCAAAATGGAGAGTCCTCGATAGAAACTCCTTGTCAGACCACAAGTACATCCAATTTAAGATCGAGTTTAACCACAAGCAAACCAGAAATGCCTATAGGAACCCCCGGCACACAGACTGGGAGAAGCACCTTAGAACGATAGAATCAAAATTACCGAAGCTAACGAGTATCTGCTCGGTAGGCGACATTGAGAGGTCCGTGGAGAAGCTCACATCCAACCTAACCGAAGCATACAAGACCTCATGCAAACTCACAGTTAGCAAAAGGAGAACCAGACCCCCCTGGTGGACTCCAGCGCTGAAAGAGCAGAGGAAGGAAGTGCAAGAATGCTTCAAACTCGCCAAACAAGCGGATGAGCAAATAATCTGTGAGGAATGCAAGATTACACTTCGCGTCTTCAAAAAAGAAGTACGGAAGGCAAAACAAAACTCATGGAGAAACTTCTGCTCCAGCATAGAGAAGGTCTCCGAAACAGCTAGACTCAGGAAACTGCTTTCAAAGCAGCCACCCATGCAGAGTCAGCTAAAAACGAACGATGGACACTGCACGGAAAGCAGCAGAGAAGCGAAATGCGCTCTACCTTGATGCGCACTTTCCAGGCTGCACTGTAGTCACTGAGACAGATACGCCTCAAGACCTACACACGCAACAAGCCAACATCCCAGATAATATCATTACTCTAGAAAAGATCCGATGGGCGATCGACTCGTTTGCGAGTTACAAATCCCCAGGGCTAGATGGAATATTCCCAGCCATGCTAAAAACGATCAAATGCGCAATACCCATGGCTACAATCCATTTTTATAGCATGCTTGAGGTGGAGCTATGTACCTGTGGCCTGGAGGACAGCACGCGTTGTATTCCTGCCCAAAGCAGGGAAATGCAGTCACGTGCAACCAAAAGACTACAGGCCCATTAGCCTCACATCATTCCTGCTCAAAACAATGGAAAAAATTCTGGACCTCCATATAAGAGAAGGCATGAACCTGACCTTGGAGGGTAACCAGCACGCCTACACGAACGGGAAATCGGTGGAAACAGTTCAGTCAGTTCTTGCGTCACCAGCCAGCTCCATCAAATCTAGCTTCTCAAGGGAGGACTGCGAAGTTTCGAATTCAGTCTGCATGTTTTCCACCACCTCGAGAGAAACCAGCAGATCCGACTCATCGAAGCTTTCTAGCTCCTTTTTTAAAAATGTGGTGGTAGCTGCTAACTACCTTTTGACCGATGAGGTTTTAGCCCGAAAGAAATCAATCTCACTTGGGGGTAATTCACTCCCAGGCATTATGGCGAATGATCACTGTAGTGACAAAAAACTGGCGCGAAAAGTTGAGGCAGGTCAACAAACGGAATGCCCTTGAGATTGTCCAAACTCAAGTGCAGAGCAAGTGTGTAAACGCGAAACAGAGATTACCGTTGCACTGTGTACGTTTACCGGCACCAAAATGTATGTATGCGTCTGTGTGTTGATGAGCGTTCGATGTACCGAGGGTTGTGTTTAGCACCGATTTGTACTGAAACAGCTTGGTTACTATATAGTTTCCGCTATATATAGCAACGTTAGTCGAGATCACACAGCGATTTGTAATGATCTGCAACCACCGAAAAAAACCGCACTCAACCCGTTTGTATGTGTGTGTGTTTGTGTGTGTGCGTGGCTGGCAGCATACAGCGAATATTGCTGGCTGTTTTGCAACAACTAAAAAGTCGGGGTCACCAATGTTTTGAGGAGAAACTATTTTGAGTCCCCTTTTTTCCACACTTGAAAAGTGTATTATAATTTTGCCCAGAAGTTTCCAACGCATAGAAGGATTCATCTCCGACCACATAAAGTATACATATTCTTGATCAGCATGACGAGCTGAGTGGATTAAGCTTTGTCCGTCCGTCTGTCCGTCCGTCCGTCTGTCCGTCTGTCTGTTTCTACGCGAACTAGTCCCTCAGTTTTGGAGCTATCGAGCTGAAACTTTGCACAGAGTCTTCTTTTTACTGCACGCTGCTAATATGTCGGAACCGACCGGATCGGATGACTACTTCTTGCAGCTGCCATACAAATGTTCGTTCGGAAAATGGGTTTTAGTAAGAAAAACTGTTTTCTTCTCAATATTACTGCTCTCAAACACGGTCATGGGTAATATGTAATGTTTTTAAGCTGATCTGCGAAGTTTGATCGAAGTCGCTAACCGTTGAGACAAGCTATTTCAAATGTATCTAAACTTCGGTACAGACGAAGTTAGCTTTGCCTTTCTCGTTTTTATTAAAAAAAGACCGACTTCAGTTTTGTTTGTTTAATTGAATGAGAGTAAAAAGCGAGAATTGAATAGAGATGACAGATAAGATTAACTATCGCAAATTTATAGTGATGACAAATTTAGTGATGAATGTTATTTATAATACATATATTATTATATATGTACATTAGACCGGTCCCCAAACCGGCAAAATGGAATAAAGGAGGTCTCAGCATTCCCATAGCTAATATTTGTTGTATAATTAATAATTGTGAAAATCAAAAAATTTTATTTTATTTTTAAATCGGCGCGACAGGGTCTCAAAGTTTTTAAAAATATTAATCATACGACACGTTCACCAAATACAAATTTTTACAAACGAAGTTATTAGTTCATTTCAATTGCTGTCATTGTTTGAAATTCAAAAAGAGATCTACATTTGTGGAAATGAAATATTTACAAATTTGAATAGTTTATAAGTAAAATCATCGCCTACTATTTATAAATGAAAGAAATATATGATAATAGGCAACACTGCGTATGAGTTATTTACAAAAACTTTAGACGCCATTCGCGCCCGTTAAAACTCGACTTTTTTAACTTTTGTTTTTATTTATGCTAATTATACATGAAAAAGTATCAGATAGGGGGTGAGAGCATGACCTTAAAAATTTCATATACGCAGTGTTGCCTATTATCATCTACTTTTTCATTTATAAACAGTCGGCGATGATTTTATTTTTAAACTATTCAAATTGGTAAATATTTTATTTCCAAAAATGGAGATTCCTATTTGAATTCTCAAACTAATGACTGCAATTGTAATAACTTATAACTTCGTTTGAAAATCAAAAAATTTTATTTTAATTTTAAATGGACGCGACAGGGTCTCAAAGTTTTAAAAAATATTAATCATACGCCACCAAAAATATGCTGATCGTTGTGAAATTCAAATAGGAATCTACATTTGTGGAAATAAAATATTTACAAATTTGAATAGTTTAAAAATAAAATCATCGCCGACTGTTTATAAATGAAAAAAATAGATGATAATAGGCAACACTGCGTATGAGTTATTTACAAAAACTTTAGACGCTATTCGCGCCCATTAAAACTCGACTTTTTTAACTTTTGTTTTTATTTACGCTAATTATACATGAAAAAGTATCAGATAGGGGGTGAGAGCATGACCTTAAAAATTTCATATACATGGGGACCGCTCTAATGTACATATATGTATGTATATGTATGTATATGTATATTATTATTTATAATACATATAATTATATGACTTCAATGTTATTTACAGGGTTGCCCATATTCGACGGACCCATGTTTTTTTTTTTTAAATCAAAGAAAAAAATAAAAATTTGGCGGTTGGCAATCTTAATCATTTAATTTGTTCCAAGTAGATTTGTTTACATCAATTTTTGAATATGATATCTCTCAAATGGCCGCCTCTGGCGTTGTTGGCGTATTGTGCCCTTTTTGCAGCATTTTCCATCGATTTCGCCAACATTTCGGCCGGAATAGCGGCTATTTCTTTACGAATGTTGTCCTTGAGCTCTTCTACGGTCCTTGGCTTGTTAACGTAAACCTTTGACTTCAAATATCCCCACAAGAAGAAGTCAGGCGGCGTCAAATCGGGCGAACGCGGTGGCCAGTACAAATCACCACTTTTCGACATCAAACGGCCCGGAAAAAATTTCTTCAGAAAATCGATTGTTATGCGACTTGTGTGCGGTGGAGCGCCGTCTTGTTGAAACCAGAACTCCCTCATACGCTTTCGATGAATAATTGGCATCACAAAATTGGTCATCATGTCGCGATAACGCTCTGGTTGATGGTAACAGCATGGCCATTTTCATTTTGGAAGAAAATCGCGCCCAATGACCGTTTTCGCACTAACGCCGCACCAAACTGTGACTTTTTCGTCATGAGAAGGCACTTCTTGAATCTCCTCAGGATTTTCAGTGGCGTAAATACGGCAATTTTGCTTATTTACGGTCCCATTCAATGTGAAATGGGCTTAATTTTTAATTTTTTTAAAGCACGTTGAGTTTTTACAATTGCAATACAATTTACAATATTTCAGAGCGCTCGCGTGGCGTGTGAAATATCGTACCAAACTAAAAATTTATCTCATCTGAGTATAGGCCTTTAACAATAAGACAAAGATTTTAGGAAGACGCCTTGATTTATGTGCACATCGGTCATTCGGCTTCTGGTATCAGAAACCACACTTTTTATAGCCTGTGCCAATCATTCCGATAACACGGAGCTTCCCGGTGTAATAAGATATGACAATGCCAAGTCAGAATTCAGTGGCAATCCGTCTTTCTCTGCAATCCGGAACTGAATAGGTCCGTTCCAGAGCAAACTACGGTACATTAAAATGCAGATCCAATAATTTATTCCCCTGTCCTGGTGATTGTTGAGTTAGCATCGGCAAGAAGACAAATAGAATCAATTGATCTATTTCTCACAAAATGAGCTGTAACCGTCAGATAGACTCTGTTAGAGTTGGAAATGGTAACGGCATCGCAGGTGAATGCAAAACTATAGATTTGCTGAAACGCCTGTTTCACTTTATTCTTACAATTATCATACTTTTCTTCAATCAATTCTGTTACCTGTAAATAAAGACGAGATCAAAAATTTTAATGATTTTACATATTACCCAAATAAAACACCTTGTCGTTGGCAAGTGGAGGTGGAGATGGATTAGCACGCATTTGCTCATAAGTAGACAGCGGATTTTGCATATTTTAAAACAGATTTGAATCCCAGTAGGTCAAAAAAGAGTACCCAAAATGACAACAAATTTGTTTAAAAATTTACTCCACAATATTAATATACTGCCTACTAGGATTAAAATCTGTTTTAAAATATGCAAAATCCGCTGTCTAGTCATAAGGTACATAAACCCTTCCTTTTCCACACAGCGGACAGGAAGATTTTCTTTCAGCTTCCGATATTTCATTTGATTTACGTCCATTATCTGCAAACAGACACACGCACATTACACAGTGTTACAGCGAAAATATACTTTCGAAATGACCTAGCACACGCTGTAGAGCAGGTCGAGTATAGCATTTCCTCATACTTGGTTTTCTCCTAACACCCCAATTAATCTGAGTTATGGTCCAAAAACCGCGTTTTGCTTTTGTACCTCACTTAAATATGATATAACTCGCGAATGGACCGTCCGATTCTTCATATCCTTATCAATTCCGGTAGCGACGAGAGGAATCTAATACATTTTAATCAATGGTTTGACTAATTTAATTATTTCTCACCAAATCTCAAAAACATAACAGGCGAAATGTCAAAGGAAATTGTGCACAAATTTCGTGCACACGGGCTGCTCACAATACTAGTCAGGCAAAACTGCTCAAGTGCCTATGTGCTCAACAAAGTGAATACTCTAATAGATTTACATTAGAGCTTCTGTTGAACAAGTCCGAGCCTGTTTATGCCCTATTTTATAGACTTACAAACATATGTATTTACATATGTATTTATGTTCAATACCAGTACATTTAATGTGCAGCCGAAAATTCCACACACGAAGAACACAAATTCCCTGAATTCAAAATGATATTCACATATATACTTACCTTTGCCGTTGATAAGTTGCATTTCTGGCGCATCTCCATGCTTTGCTTTTAAGTGCACCTTTATATTTGTTGAGTTGCCACTGGTCTTTACAACTTTATTGCATTGCGATTTCTGTACATCAACTTTAATAAAATAACTTTTAATCATTTTGCCTTAAATGTCCAGCGCACTCGAAACAGTTATTCACAACAGTGTGACTGAACGCTAAAACAAAACGAGAGCGTAAGTTAAAGTCGGCTCTAATCGACTTTGATATACCCGTTACTCATGAAAAAACATGTTTAACAGTGTTCCTGCGTTCTTTAGTGTGACCATCGGAAAAGTATGCAGCCTTCTTCAGGGTGGGAGGGGTGTTAGCGGGGAGGCTTGGTTCACTTTTTTGCTCATAACTTGAGAACCGTTCATCTGATCTTAATTATCTATTCATTTTGCTAATTACTCTTGAAGTTACGAATCGCCTATCTTTAAAACTGTAGGAGATATAACGTTTTTCCAAATTGCGGGGCGTGGCCAAAATTTGAATCAAACTTGATCTGCGTGCAGATAAAAGAAGAGTTTGTCCCGTACATGTCAAACCTCTGTCTATTACAATCTCTGAGATCTGTTTGTTCATACGGACGGACAGACGGACGGACGGACATGGCTATATCAACTCAGCTCGTCACGCTGATCAAGAATACTATACTATATAGTTGCCCGATTTGCTAAAACTTCCTGAAATTATGTGAAAGCATAAAAAACTCATAAATACGAGAGTTGGGAGCGATAGCATTGAAACCAATAAATGTTTCTTCACTAGAACTACTTTTTAAACCGATCGTTCCTATGGCAGCTATATGCAATAGTCATCCGATCCGGCCGGTTCCGACAAATGTGCAGCGTATTTGTACCAAATGACTTTGTGCAGGAGATAGCATAGAAACAGACGGACAGACGGACGGACGTGGCTATATCAACTCAGCTCGTCACGCGAGCATGTGTGATTTGCGCATGCATGGTGTGCCCTTTGAGGAGGGTGAGAAGTTGATGAATGTATACAATACGCTATGCTTTTCAATTAATCTTATGCCTACTCCGAGAGTCAGGGATATATTCAGAGCAAGAAAGTGACAACACTCCACTGTTGACCCGGTCATCATCATAAAAATGGAAACTACGCGTGAAAAAATTGCGCTATTACGAGCTATTGGTGCGTATCGGGGGGAGAGAAACGTGCGCTTTTTCCCCAATTCATGGAGCGAACTCAAAAATTTAGGAATAGGTAAACTCAAACCAAAATTAAAGACTGATCTGGACGTAAATTCTCTTAACACTAAATTCACCCAAATAGCAGTACCTGAAGCTACGACAAATATGTACCTTAATATTCATCCGAATTCCAACTGTGATAATAACTTTAGCTTTATGTGTAAGTTCATGTGACGTACTTGAATGTATCCTCAAGATCAAATCGAATGCAGTGGGGCTTGATGAAATGAATCCAAAATTTATTAAACTACTTCTTCCCTTTATACTTGACCTTATCACTTATGTTATGAACACAGCCTTCACAACGTCCACCTTTCCAAATATGTGGAAGCTTACAGACCAATATCGATATTACCATACTTATCGAAAGTTTACGAGCACTTAATGGCAACTCAAATTCAGCAATTTCTAACGACAAGCTCCAAACTAAATGATTGCCAATCTGGTTTTAGGAAAAACAGAAGTTGCACGACAGCAATTTTAACGAGAGCGTAAGTTAAAGTCGGCTCTAACCGACTTCGATATACCCGTTACTCATGAAAAAACATGTTTAACAGTGTTCCTGCGTTCCTTAGTGTGACCATCCGAAAAGTATGCAACATTTTTTTAGGGAGGGGAGGTAGCGGGGGGGCTTGGTTCATTTTTGTGCTCATAACTTGAGAAACGTTCATCCGATCTTTATCATTTTTTCAAATCGATTCATTTTGCTAATTACTAACTATCTCTAGAAGGTAGGAATCGTCTATCTTTAAAACTGTAGGAGATATAACGTTTTTTCCAAATTGCGGGGGCGGGAGGGGGCGTGGCCAAAATTTGAAACAAACTTGATCTGCGTGCAGATAAAAGAAGCATTTGTCCCATACATGTCAAACCTCTATCTCTTACCATCTCTGAGATCTAGGTGTTCATACAGACAGACGGACGGACAGACGGACGGACGGACGGACGGACGGACAGACGGACAAGGCTATATCGACTCGGCTGTTGATGCTGATCAAGAATATATATACTTTATATGGTCGGAAATGATTCCTTCTGCCTGTTACATACATTTGCACGACTTTAGTATACCCTTTTTACTCTACGAGTAACGGGTATAAAAATATCAGAGGATATTCGAAGTCGTATGGATGATGGACAGGTAACTTTCCTATGTCTTCTGGACTACAGTAAAGCGTTCGACACCGTGAATCATCAAATTCTATGCACAAAGCTTAAAACTTTATTCAACTTCTCGTCCACTGCAACTGAGTTAATTAACTCTTACCTAAGCAATAGACAACAGGCTGTAGTCGCAGGTTCGCGCACCTCCGATCTTCTTCAGATTACGCGAGGTGTACCCCAAGGATCTGTCCTTGGGCCGCTATTGTTCTCTATGTATGTTAATGACCTTCCTAATGTGCTGTCCATCTGTAAGATACATATGTACGCTGATGATGTCCAGATGTATGTAAGTCGTCCGTTAAGTCAGTTAAATGAGTGTTTTTCTATATGTAATGACGAACTTACAAAAGTGAATAATTGGGCTATAAAAAATGGCTTGGGACTTAACCGCGTAAATCCAAATGCTTGGTTCTCTACAAAAAATCTCTTGATGAGCTGCAGCTGCCTAAGTTATGTGTTGATGGCATGCAAATATTTTGTTATATAAAATACATACGTATACAAATATAATGTTTAAGCAAAATCCATTTGAATCTAAACAGCTAATTTATGGTTTAAGTGTAAACCTATCGATCTTGAAGTGTAAACCTATCGGAGTCAAAAAGAAAACTCAAAAAAAAAAAACAGTCCAAATCGCCCTAAAATTTAGAAATTCGCCCTAAAAAAGGGGTCAAAGGCGACTCGCCATATTTTTAAGAAAATGCTTTTTTAAAAAATAGAAAATTGTGTTCTAGATTTCAGGGCAATTTTTCTAAAAAACTTAGACAATTTTTGCTGTTAGGTCGATTTAAAATTCCCAAGCGGTTATGGCAGCGTTGGCATGAGGTGGAAGCAGCTGACAGTAAAGAATTAAAAAAAGTTTTAGGGGGAGGTTGGGTAGAACCGACCACAACCAACCCGTGTGTGTGGTTGTGTTTTTAAATCCACCCCGCCCCAAACCCTTCGGTTTTTTGGCTTTGTACCATTTTGCTCCCCCCATCACCACCACCACCTCCTCACACCAACCCACTTTTTTCTAAGCTATATATATATAATTAATTTAGAAATAAGCGCATTAACAATTTTTTCTACTTACTTTACTGGGACTTGAACTCGGGACCTCTCTCAAAAATACTGAACACTCGGACGACGTGTTAGCCCACTCGACTATTAGCCTTGAGCAAAACGTAGCGACATAACCATAGTTAATAATGTACACAGTTGGTCAAGTTGACATGACATTCGCTTAGCAAACGTGGAGGCCTGGAATCAAGTCCCAGTAGGAGCAAACTTTTTCTTCTTATTTTTATGTTTTTTTTTTATTTTCGTTTTTAAATGTTTTTTTTTTTTTTAATTTTGTTTAGCAATACCTTGCGTTAAAATCGTACCTATAAATTTGTGTGCCGCATTTGGAGCTTAAATACTCACATTTGCCACTCACTAAGAAGCAAAAGTCGTGGTCGAGTGGATAAGACATTAGAAAATGTCATGGACTGGGATCTAATCCCCGTAGGAACATTCTTTTTTCTCATTAAATGGTTCTTTTTTTAATGTTTTTTTTTTATTTGAGGTGTTTTTATTTTATAAAATCCTTTAATTGATTTCTACACGCATGTCAAGACAAAACAAAAACTTGCTCAATACTACATCAGTGAAATATATTTACTATCTTCAGGCATTGCGAATGGACATTAGTGTGTGTAAGCAAATACCATCACATAGACGGCTTCGTCAAACTACAAAAACAATGAGGAAGAAGCGTTCGTTTTTTTTGTCTCCTCTCTTGTTCTTACTTCTCTCTTTTTTATATTTTCTAAATTTCAGGGCGAATTTCTAGATTAATCTTTCTAAATTTTAGGGTGAATTTCTAAACCAATTTTTCTAAATTTAAGAAACCCGTTTTTCTTAAAATAAGGGCGTTTTACTTACTTTAATGGATTTCGCCCTATTTTAAGAAATCGTGCTATGCATTTGTTTTCTTAATTCAAGGGCGATTCTGCCCTAAATTTAAGAAAGATTTTAGGAAAATATCTAGAAAAATTATTCTAAATTTAAGAAAAATAAAATAAGTTTCTAAATTTAAGAAATTAATTTCTAGAAAATCTTATTTTCAGGTTATGCTTTCTAAATTTAAGAAAAAAATGTCTATAAACAAGTAATTTTTCTACAATTAAGAAAAAAAATTATTTTATGGCGAATTTCTAAAATCTAGAAAATATATTTTTTTTGAGTGATTGCCCAACAGCCGCCGCCATCTGGTGATTGCCTGCCGCACACTTCTTGGAATTGCCCAACAGCCGCCGCCATCTTGTGCATTGACGCCGCACAGTCTTTATATATTTAATTTTTATGTCAAGAAAAAGCCAACGTACTAACAAAGGAAAGCCGCCAAATAGACTTGGATTCGAAAGCGATATGTCTGGAACACAATCAGAGGATGAAGACGCCCAGTCACAATCAGATAAACAAAAAGGTCAAGATGAAGCTTCTAAAAGTGAAGAAATATTGTTACTGGAGCAAAGATTAAGAGATCTTGAAAGGGACTTCGAAAAAACTGTCAATCTGAATTCCAAACTTCAAAAGACTTTGGAAGGATACTCGCTTCAACAAATGGAAAACGAACGGAACATTGTATCAAATGAAAAGCCATCCTGGTACGTACAACAATTTACTGCCTAATCAATATTTCAGCCGTACACCCAATGAATCCCAGCAGCTGGGTAACATGCCAGAACGTCCTCCACAATCGCTTCAACAACCACATTTGCCATATCAGCCTTTACTGCCCCCGCCAAAGCCCAATCACTCGCCTTTACCACCACAGCATTCACAACTATCTGGTGTGCCGATAAAAAGTACATCTGTACAACTTCAACAAAATATTTTAACCGGTCAAGAGCAACAATCAGACCCTTTGCAAACCATTTCGTCCTTCCACCATATATTCGTAAACTTCAAGATCTGCCAGAGTTCAGTGACTTCCTGAGCAATGGCACTAGTGTTCCCAGGTGTAGCCTACACAGAAACAACGAAAGCATATAAATATACAAATTTGGAAAACTGGACTCGACTTCAAAAGCACTAACTGGACCGGCCAAAAGTTTTTAGTTTGAGCTTTGCTTATATATCCAAATAACGTAGATGCAGTTATCAATACGCTTAGCCATCATTATGGTCGTCCTGAGGTTCTCATACGAAGTCAAATTCCTAAAGTACGTTCCTTGCCGCCAACACGATATAATAAATTCAACGAACTGATTATTTTAGTATAATGACAGCCAACCTAACTGCATTTCTTGAAAATAGCGATGCCGAACCTCATTTAAATAATCCCACCCTGCTAGACGAAGTGAGCTGCCAATGAATAAAAGAGAAAATGGGCCAAGCATGTAATGGAGAATTGTGAAAACCCATATCCAACAGTAAGAAACTTTTCCAGATTGGTTACAAAATATTGCAAAGTACGTTACGGTAGCTTTAGAATGTTCTGCAGCTAAAGAACCGCTTTCAGCCACTTTCATGAGAGAAAAAGTGATCAAAAACCTACATACTTTGTATGAAGAGAAGAAATAACCTATTAAATAAGTGCTGCTTGTAAGTTAGCTCATTACATAAATAAGCATGTCAGATACATTCCGTCAGAAATCAGTTCCAGACCGAGGAATTCGTGAAAGCTAACCGTCTGTGTTTTAGTTGCCTACGCTAAGGGCACGCACACTATTCAAAACTGAACATACAGCCGAGAATGTAACATTGAACATGTCATAAGTTACATAATCGTTTGCTACACGAGAGGACAAAGCTCGCCCAACAACGAAAAAACAATGAATCAGCAGTTGTTAGTACGACCGTGATAGAAGATCATCTTCCCAATAAAACACTTTTAAGTTTCTTCCGGTTTGTATTACTGGACCAAAAGGGATCCGTTCAGATAATTGCATTTATCGACGAAGGATCAACTATATCATTGATAGAGGAAAATATTGTCTGGGCCGTTGGCGCTAAAGGAAATGAAAATATGTTAACTCTTAAATGGATTGTGGATAAATCGACCAGCCAGGTTTCTCAGCAGATCAACATCGAAATAAATGGAGCCAAAGGTGATAATGTTTCCTATAATATGAGAAATGTAAGAACAGTTAAAGAGTTGATGTTGCCAAGTCAGACTTTGTGCCTAACAAAATTTCGTAAGTATTGGTCCAACTTTAAAGGAGTTACCCATTAAAGATTTTGGTAACGCCGTGCATAAAATGTTAATTGGAATGCCTCATTCTAACTTGGTCAGACCAATTGAAATTTTTAATCTGAATGACTATTTTACGGCCCACAAAACAAAGTTGGGGTGGATTATTTTTGGATCAAATGAACAAAACTTGAAAGGTCATGTATATCATATTGAAAAAACCGACGAGTCCTTGGTGGATATTCAGAACATGATGAGCGAATATTTCTCATTCGATAATTTTGGAGTTAAACTCGCCAAGCCAGTAAGTTCTGAACAGGATGTAAGAGCGGAAAATATCCTACATAATACAACAAAGAAAAATCTTAATCAGTATGAAACCGGTCTCTTATGGAACAAGGATGAAATAAAAACCCCACATAGTTTCTCATCAGCCCTGCGACGATTGGAAATAATGGAAAATAAGATGCAAAAAAATGATGACTTAAGAAAATGGTATAAAGAAAAGATATCTGAGTATTTAAAAAAGGGCTATGCACGTAAACTAACATCTTGCGAAATAAATGAAACTGGAGATCGAACTTGGTATTTGCCACATTTTTGTGTGTGCAATGTTAATAAGGACAATAAATTGCGATTGGTATTTGATGCAGCAGCGTGTGTCAACGGGGTATCTCTTAATTCCTTACTAATGAAAGGACCAGAAATTTATCAGCCAGTCCCATTGCCATCTATTTTATTGAAATTGCGCCAAGGAAAATTCGGAATTTGTGGCGATATAAAAGAGATGTTTCATCGCATAGCCATTCGCAGAGAGGATCAAGATTCTCAGAGATTCCTTTGGGAGAAGGAGACAACACCAAGCCACCTGACGTATACGTAATGAACGTGATGATATTTGGATCAACAAGTTCACCATGTTCTGCACAATATGTAAAAAATTTTAATGCCGAAGCCTACAAAGATGAAAACCCAAGAGCCGTCAAAGCAATAACTAAAAGACACTATGTAGATGATTATGTTGACAGCTTCAATGACATTGACGAAGCATGTGCAATAATAAAAAAGTTATTGAAATTCACGCCGATGGAAATTTCGAGCTTCGAGGGTTCGTATCGAACTCACCGGATCTGTTAAAGAGATTGAATTTGAAAAATGAACCAGAAGTAACCAAGCTTACAAAACTATGCCCAACTGATGGAAACAAAGAAAAAATTTTGGGTCTATTTTGGGATCATTCTGCAGACGAGTTTTGTTTTGTATTTAAATTTGATGGAATGCCAAAGATGGTTGTGGAAGCTGCTTCACCTCCTACAAAACGCCAAGTACTTTCTATGGTCATGTCAATATTTGATCCCTTCGGTTTCTTAACGCCTTTCACCATTAAAGCCAAAATCATTATTCAAGAGCTCTGGCGCGTTGGGACAAATTGGGATGAGCCGATTCCACATTTTCTTCATCAAACATGGTATGATTGGTGTAAAACTCTAAGCCAAGCCAAACTTGTAAGAATACCACGATGCTACCACCCCAATTTTTTAGACTCGAATTCGGATTTGCAACTTCACATTTTCGTTGACGCAAGTGAAGAGGCATTTTCTGCAGTTGCGTATTGGCGACTAGGTGTGATAATGAAGTTGCCATTATATTCATTATGGGAAAATCGAAATGTTGTCCTTTAAAAATGTTGTCGATCCCTCGTCTCGAGCTTCAAGCAGCTGTCTTAGGAGTGCGTCTCAAAAATTCTGTATTGGAGAACCATGAAATTAAGCCTACCAAAATATTTTTGTGGTCAGATTCTAAAACAGTTATCAACTGGATCCGATCAGATTGCCGCCAGTACAAACAATTTGTCGCACATCGGATTGCCGAAATTTTGGAAAGTACAGAAACAGATAATTGGAAATGGATTCCAGGAGCACAAAACCCCGCAGATTCAGCCACAAGAATGAAGTCGAAGATCCCAATTGATAATTGGCTGACAGGACCAAGATTTTTAAAAATGGATTGTAATAATTGGCCTACCCTACCCGAGGATTTAAAGGAACATACACAATTAGACGAACGGCGCTCGAAGTTTATATTTTCTGTAACGGAGGAATCAATTATTACATTGGTTGACAAATTTTCGAACTATCAAAAACTTTTACGAGTTCTGTGTTGGGTTCAACGATCAGTGAAAATATTTAAAAGAAAATTCGAACAGATGAACAAAGTATCCAACTGTACAAAGCCTTCAGCGTTGACTGCTGAGGAAATAGGGCAAGCCGAAATACTATTGTGTCGCTTAGTGCAAAAGGCCTGCTATAATGAGGAATTTGAGTGCCTGCAAATGGATAAATCTTTACTGAAATCAAGCCCAATATTTTCTTTGACACCGGAAATCGATAAAGAAGGCGTCTTACGAGTGTCTGGGCGCATAAATAATGCAAGCTGCATAGGAAATAGCCAAAAACGACCAATAATCTTGCCCAAAAAACATCGTCTCACTTACTTAATAACTCATTTTTATCACGAACAATGTCGTCATTAAAATACGGATGCAATTATTTGCAAAATAAGACAAAAATTTTGGATCCCGTCTATTCGTCAATTGGTCAAAAAGTGAAAACCAATTGCCAAGTCTGTAAAAATTTATCGGTAAAACCAAGACCACCACTAATGGGACAGTTGCCAATTGATCGAATTTCTCCATTTGTAAGAGCCTTTACATATACAGGCTTGGACTATTTTGGCCCACTTCTGGTTGCTATAGGACGGCGTAGAGAAAAAAGGTGGGCAGCCCTGTTTACTTGCATGACGAGCAGAGCAATTCACCTCGAACTAGCGCGGGATCTTTCATCTGATTCAACTCTTCTTTGCCTAAGCAACTTTGTTAACCGTAGAGGCGTTCCTCTAAGGATCAGGAGTGACCAGGGAACGAATTTTATAGGAGCGAGTAAGGAAGATTGGATTAAGGTTGTAGATGGCTTGGCAGTGGAATGTGGTCGGCTTGGTATTGAATGGATTTTCAATACACCAGGAAATCCAGCTGCTGGTGGTGCCTGGGAACGTATGGTTCGTAGTGTGAAGGCAGTATTGGCATTTACGTTAAAGAGAGTACCTCAAATCGAGACGCTTCAGCGCTTTTGATTGAGCTGAGAACTTGATTAATTCTCGGCCGTTAACGCACGTCCCGATCGACAGTTGTGAGGCGGAACCAATAACTCCTAATCATTTTTTGATTGGCTGTCCCAATTCGATACAAACTTCCGTTGTGGAAGAAAACGTATGCCTAAGAAAGCAATGGAAATTATTACAGCAAATGAAGCAAACGTTTTGGAAAAGATGGGTTTTGGACTACCTTCCAAATCTAACTAGAAGAACAAAGTGGCATCAAAAAGTTGAGCCTATAAAAGTCGACGATATCGTTATCATTTGCGATGAAAATGAAAGCCGAGGCCAATGGAAGAAAGGTAGAGTGATCTCAGTTCAAGTAGCACAGGATGGACAAGTGCGTAGCGCAACGGTGAAGACAAACTCTGGAGTTCTCCGAAGACCAGCGTCAAAGTTAGCAGTACTCGACTTAATTGGTGAACCTCAATAACCTATCCTCGGTTCACGGAGGCGGGGATGTTACGATTACATTTGTATTTAGATATTAAGTTAAGCAAAATCATTTGAATCTGAACAGCTAATTTATGTAAAACCTATCGATCTGAAGTAAAACCTATCGAGCTTAAAAGCGCAAACCATCGAATAACTCAGTAATGTATACATAAGCCAAACGACGCCATTGATAGAAAGAACGAGATACAGAGTGGACATGATTGGTACGAAGAAAATTTAATTTTAAGTTCATTTAATGTAAAAACTCTACCTGGGAGATAATAAAACGCTCTTAGTACACTTAGTACGCTCTTAGTACGCTCTTATTATTACGTTAAAACAATTTTGCCGCCCCAGCCACACTAAGCGCTTGTCGAGTATGCCTGCTGGCCAACACTGATGCGTAAAAGAGTATTCTTGTAACTTGTCCACTAAAAC